>OY728153.1:781413259-781598259 GCA_963277665.1 Viscum album
ACAATACATGTTTTTCCAAAATTTCACCCTCTATATGTACTTAAGAGTACAAAATATTTTTTTTCAGGAAAATATGACTTCATTTCCCTCTTCAATCAAGAATAATGTTCTCCAATATCCATGTTTTCTAAAAATGTTTTCAATTTTGTAACCTAAAAATAGTTTTGTTAGAGAATTTTTTTACAATTTTTTTCATATGAATTTTTTTTAAAATGAATCATCATTTCATTTAAAAACTAATTCACATATTAAATTTATTAAAAAAATGAAAGGAATCTTTCTTTAAAATGTATGAAATGAATGGTATTTTCAACTATCATGACCAAATCATTTTTTAATGTAACCTTTAAAATTTTCAAATATTGTTTTCATTGAAAATGATTTCATAATTTTTTTATGAGTTTTCAGTTTTAAAATGTGATTTTCAATTAATGGTTTTTTTCATTCAGAAAATATTGAAAAGATTTTGAAATCATCCTTTATATATTTTTAAGGTTACTTTTAATGAAATGGATTTTGAAAATGATTTATGTTTTAAAAAGTTTTTTTTAAATTTAGAAATGATATTTACCACATAACATTGTCTAAGTGATGTTATAAAAATGTTTCCCATATAAGATGAAATCATTTTATATATTCTATGATTTACAAAGGATATCATCCAAGGATTCTATTAATATTAATTATCTAAAATATTTATGTTTATCAAGAAGAGTTATTTTTGAAACCAGTTACTCTTCCATGACTTATACCATTATAAAATACAAATTAAATCTACTTATTTTCTTATGGGATATCATTTGATGAAATTACTGTGGGACATATTTCTTTTCCATATGTTTTTTATGGATGAAATATTTATGAAACGCATTTATTTTCCTGGAATATGGTGTGATAAATAATATATGATCTTGTGGCAGACATATTAATGGAATTCATTATGTTATAGTAATTATATTATAACCAAGGATGATTATTATGTTATAATCGATATGGGTGGGACCTATATCTCCCACCAATGCATTGAGAAAATATTGATATATATTGTTATAAAAATTAACAAAATTGGGAATGAACTAATTTCAGTAAAGGATTTATTCCAATATGAAAATATTTAGATTGAGCCTTTACTACTATAATGGTTTGGGGAGTGAAAACATTCTACTATGATATTCATCTAAATGAGACATGAACTACTATGTAAATAATTTTATATTCTTATTTTTATTCTAAAAATAGGCGTATTCTTTTAATGTATTGTTCTCATGGCTCATGTCATCTGATTCCCTTATTATTCTTGTATTATAAACTATCATAATTTATGCCATGACTCTCATTTACAACCTATGATATACAAGGTATAATATCCAATTCTGGTATCATATTCTCATACCCTTATGCTCATAATATGTTTATATCAGCCTTTATACTTATATTGATCATCTGATATAACCCTTTTTTTATTTTATATCCCCATGTTTTGAATAATTCTTTTATATATGGTATTTTGTAGAAAAGTATTATTTGGGATGATATTTATAGGTGATACTGAAGATCGTTTAGGAAATAGTAATAGTTTTTCCTAGTATCTAAAGAAATTAAAATTGTATGTTCTATGGGTTTTTATTTTTGATATGTATTTAATATTCATATAAATAGACGTAATATATTGATATGATATGTTTTGGTTATTACATTTTATAGGAGTGGAGGGTTTATTTAACCTTAGAAAACTATGATTTGAAATATTTAGTGATATCACTTGAGTTATTTATAATAATATTTCCATGGATACAACTATGCATAATTCTAAGGATGAGTCTATGTATAGGAAAATGGTTTAGAATTTTAGTAGTGGATAAATAGAGTGGTTTCCATGAATTTTTATTCCTATCAAGATACTATAAGTGGGTATGGATTTTCCACATAGTTGCATAGGGGTAATAACTCGAAAAATGGTGCATTGAACTACACTCAATTGACACATAGTTCATGATAATGGGCCTTGTTATAGATCAAGTTTGGAATACCCATGCGATATTTTTTGGAAACTCAAAAGCACTTTATGAACCATATTTAAATATTTCAATAAAGATCATGGATAACCAAACTTTAAACAAGGTTCCATATATTGTAATAATGGTTTCATGATTTAAATTTGATAGAGGTGATTTGCATGATTATTTGGTTTCCTAATATGATTATCGTTATCATGGTATAGTTTTGGGATTTAATTAGTGGTGGGAACTAGAAGTAACTAGATTAACATTTAATGTGATATACAATGTGTTGATGATAAATCAAATGAGATTATTACCAGAGTAAAAGAGATGATGCTAATTCCTAATCTGTTATAATGTTATATGATTAATAATATGCACCATAACCAACTTTCAGACTAACAATAGAAGAGAAAAATATAATTCATTTCGATTTAGGGTGGTGGTGAGGGTGGTGGAAATAAGGTTCAATTTACCATGTGTCGAGAATGTGGGATGAAGCACCCAAGTGGATGTATTTGTGTAATTGGAAGATGTTTTGAGTGTGTAAAATAAGTACACAAGGAAAGAAATTAATGGAGAATATGAAATGTATGGTAAATGTGATGGTTGAAAATAATGATCAATCTAAGATATGATCAGCACGTCAATTTTGAAAATGTATAAAATAAGGGAATTATACAAATCCATATCCAATGGAAAAAGTTTATGATGGGAATAATCATGGTTTAACAAGTAATAGTATTATTTATAATGATGAAGAGAGTAAAAATAACAAATGAAATAGAATAAGTTTTAATGAATAATACGATAAATCCTTTTTAATGGTTTATAAATATGGAATAATTATTGATTTTTTTATTTATTAGGATTAAATTAATTATAGTTTTATTAATGGTATTATTGTTATTATAATCATGAAACATCAATAGAATTTTCTATATTAGTTTTTTCTAATAGAGCGATAAGATTATGTATAACGTAACTGATGAATTGTAAAAGTGATTTAATGGAAATGTGATATTTTCATTAATTAAATATAACCCTTAATATGTTTTGGATGTTGATAAAATGGTGTTTATCTTGAATAATGAGATGATTGATATAGATAACATAATTTATATAATATTCATTACATTGGAAATGATAAATTATTTAATGATAATTTTTATTATGTTATCATTAATGGAGTTAACAAATTTTTTGGATGAATGGAATATATTCAATAATCAATGATTTTATTTATAGAATGAGGATAGAGTTATTTTTTGAAAGATGGTATGGTTTCATTAATGTTTTATAGCAATTTTGTTTTATGATGTTTTAGGGAAATTGATTGTCAATGTACTCAAATATTTTCTATTTGAAATTAAGATAAACTTCATGTTATTTGGGGTATTAAGGACATGTTTATTTTATAAATTTAGTGATCATATTTCTAATTTCATGGATTATAATTTTGGCCAAACATGGAAAATCCTTTTGATTAAGAATTCATGGAATGAATGAAGTTACACTTTTTATGTTATTGGATAACATGTGATAATAATTCTATTATTGACATTATCTAGAGATATAATGAGTGACATATCATTATCATATAGATAATATTATCAATTAATTCTTCAGGAAAGAAATTTTCTTCTCCTAGAGTAAAGAGATGAAGTGGTAATTGATTGAGGAACAAACAAAGGATGGGATTGTTCTTATGAAATAAAATAAAATCATGTTTTTATATATTCTCATAAAATCACCCAAATATTAAGAAACTGATCTTTAAATAAAATGATAACAATTTAACATCGGTTTTTATAAATTAATGATATTTTCAGCTACTATAGATTTATGGAATTGCATCCTATTACTTTCTCTAGATCATTTTCCCTTCACTCCCCATCCATATTTTGGTATTTTGTTTCCCTTTTAGGACCATTTTTCACATCATACCAATTATATCATTCTCAAAAACCAAGTAATGTGTTATTTTACATGATGTTCATACATGTTTTTAATTGTATTGAAGAGGAACCATTATTTACCCTTTTCCTGATGTGGGTTTCTCACAAAATAATTTTTAATTTTTAATCCATAGTTTATAGAGATTTAGTAGAAATTGCGAGGAGGCAATTTATTTAAGTGTGGTGGAATTTAACTCCCTGATATTTAATGAAATATATTTTTTATAATAAATGTAATATTTTAGTTATTTTTCTGTCAAATAGCACATCATGTTTAGCTTGTGTTTCATGAATCATTGATTTTAGCTTTCTTTACATGCAATAATGATTGTATCTCACATTTCACACAACACTGAGTACACATGAAACATGTTAAGAAATTAAAATATTAATATTTAATATGATAGTTATCAACTCGACATTATAATATTGAATTTTAATATGATTAACGGAATTTTGAAAATTTATGTTTGAAGGATGTCAATATAATAAATTTCTTATTGACCAATTAATTATAAATTAAAATAAAAACCATTTGAAAATAAAGGAAATTATTTTTTGAAAAACTATTTTTATGTGCCGATTTATTTTAATAAAATACATTTAAAAGTAACATTTTTTTAATTATTTTATAAAAATTTATAGATTATATATTCAATTAAAATTTTAGCATCAATATTATATTTTCTATTGAAAAGAGATGAGAATAAATCTAATTTTACACTTAAAATTTTTGTTGTTCTAAAAAGTAGTTTTGTCCAATTTTGTACACTTATTTTAAAATAATCATTGAATATTTTAGAAAACTTATTTATAAAAATAAAATTTATTTTTAAATAATCCGGTCAAAATTATATTAGAGTTAATTGTTTATATTATATGATAAATTTTATAATGAATAGTGAAAAATATTGGTTTTATATTAGGAATTGTAATATATTTTAAAGTATTCTAAAAATTTAAAATATTATTTTATTATTTTTTTTAAAATAAAATTAGTTCAATTTTATATCTTTTAAAATGATTGAACACTTTTTAATTTATTTCAAACTTAATTTGGTTCAAAAACGATTTATTCATTTGAGACTTTTCTCATTGGAAAATATTTTTTCATTGCATTAGAGATATTAATTTTAAAATAAAATTTTACAAATATATTAAAGGATTTTTAAAAGATATATTGTAATTTATAATTTAATATTATTTATATCATCTAATTGTTTCAACTTAATTTTTTCCATTATTAATAGTAGAAGCTGTAAAAATTAGTTACCATAATTAAGGTGAAAATGTGTTTTCTAGGGATCACACTAAAAAGGGTGAAAATAGACCAAAACAAGTCCAAAACCCATTTTATGTTCATTGTTAGACGTTATATCTTCAATATTTGTTAATTTCCCTTTTCATATACTTTTGGAAAGTATAAAACTTGGTTACATACTTTTCTTTTCAAAAATTAAAGTGTTCTACTAACCTTACTTATAAAATAAATATCCTCTCTTCTCCTATTAAAATTTAAAAAACTTGTGGTTATATTAATGCCTAAATAAATACCTTTATTAGTTATCTCATATCATCTTATAATCCTTATTTTGAAAAAAATCTAAACTTGAATAGTTTTTTGTTCAAACTAATAGAAGTTGTTAGAAGAAGTGCTAACATCCCAAGCCGAGCATTTTTTTATTTTTTTCCTCCACCTTGATATATTATTTTAACAATATGATGATATAATAACCTCATTATATGAAAAATAACAATATTATATTCTTTTAAATTCATAACCTATATCTTAATCTTTGAAAAAATACTAGAGGAAATCCTTTTTTTTGTGTACAGAAGACAACTGCCTAACAAACCGGTTTTTTTGATTTCAATCAGAAACTCTCATGGATCGATATAATGATGAAATAGAAGTTTATATAAGATATAAATTATTTTATCATACCTCAATAATTATAATACTGAATTTACCTTCCTGTCTCCAAACTCCTTCTGAAATCAATAATGACGATCGTGTGTACTGTAGACTACCGCCCCTTGAATCGATGTGATGGGTTTTCCATTTCTGATTTTACTAGATGGTAATAAAATTTGGTTAAATTAATATATATGATATTTTTAAAATAATTATACTTATTTATGTATTATATCACATATACCTTCTTTCTATTCATTTTTTGGGTGATATGGTAACATCATTCAAGTGTACGGTGGAGTGCCACCTCATGAAAAGATGTAATTCATTCTTCATATACATTATAAAAGGATGGTAATAAGGCAATGGTTAAATAAAAATTTGTGATACATATTAAATACAATTTATTTTATAATGCTAAAATATTATTTATCTTTCTTTTTTCACCCATCTTGAAAATGAAAATAACATTCATGTGTACGTACGACCAACCGCCTCTATAAATTTTGTATTTAATTTTCTATCCCTAAAATTTATGTTTTCAAATAATTTAATATATAGTAAATATATATTAATTTATATCATGGTAAAAAATCAATATATTATTTAACAATGATTACTGTAAGATGAAAAAAATAACAAATTAAAACATACATGAAAAATAATGCAGTTATTAACCAAAACGTAACGTTATCATGAAATTGTTCATAAATGGGTAACGAAAGGTCATAAGTAAATAATATATGGTATATTATACATATTTTTTGGTCATGTAATAGATTTATAACAAACTTACAGTTATTAAATATGAGTTTTTAACGTGTTCGACATAAGTAAAGACTCTAGGTAAGGGATTCTCATCTAACTTTTTTACTTTTGAGAGATACATGCCATAATCACTACCTATTTCTTTTATGTTGTGCATATAATTACCAAGAATTAATATTATTATTATTACAATAAAAATTATTGGTGTTTGGAATTATAGTCTATTATATGGGTTTCATGGGTTTTATTGTAAAAAATTGACTATATTAGTAAGATATTTTTTATCTCAATTTTCTTTATATGAGACATGTTTTATATTATAAACCTATGATCATTTATGGGGTTTATATAAAATAACCTTGATATGTAATATCTTGTAATTATTTATTATAATTATATTTTATGTATCATTTAATATTATTTTTTCATGGGTCTTAGTAATTAATGATACCAATGAGGTAAAGGTCTTACGTTTCAATCCAATAATTTTCAAAGATTCTTGAATATTATGCTTCAAATGATGAAATAATATGATTTATTTATCAATAAACTCATGTATTTTATTATCATATAGTTTTTTCATCAAAATATATGTCTTACCTTAATTTTATTCTCTTTATATACCAATGAGTTCAAAAAAATGTTTTTATGAAAATTTTACATTATTTATGTCATGGGTTGAATATTATTATTTTCTATACAAGTTGAGGGAAAGGCATAATTTAGTGACTTAAAAAAAGAAATCCTTTTTGAAGAATGGTAAAAGAGAAAACCCATGATATAAAAACAGTAAAAAACCAATAAAATTTATATACCCAAAGGGAAGAATGAAGAACCGAGAGATCGAAGGATAGAAAAGGTCAACATAAGTAAGGGAAAATATTTCATCACCCACTAAATGATAATGAATAAGTTAAATGGGTCAATGAGAAAGTGTTTCCCCCCATGCCAAGGCGTTGCACCATGCTGGTAGTACAACAAGGAAGAGAACCCTTCCAGCACACAGAGATGTGGAGGAGGAAAAGATGATATATCCTAGTACATGTATCTCTCTTTTGATCCTCCCACCCAACATTGATTGTGAATAACTCTTAGTAAGTCAACATGATGCAACAACAATCAAGACCAAAATCACTAAACAAAACAAAATCAAATAACCCATCCATCCAAAAGGTGAAAAAATGTTTGGATGATGGGTGAAAACAAACCCATACAATAAAAGAGGTCACTCACCAAGTATATCATGAAAGCAGGTTCAATACATCTAAATGTGATAAAACAGAATCCAGTACCGAAAGAGACATATGCTACCCATCAACCAAATAGATCACAAAAAAATATTCAAAATACAGAATAAATGTATCAAAAATGTCTATACCAATCACAAATCATCACCAATATTTGTATTCATCCATTAACCAAAGACAAACTACCACTGAATCAGTGGTGCCCCGGACCAACCAAGGTCAGTCACAAAATCCATCTATAGAGGTACCCAAAAATTATTATTTCTCCCTTCAAAAAACTACAGTGATATAATAATAATACCAAAATGTTGAGACCTAGTCTCCACATATTATTAAATCTTTACCACCCAAGAGTTATATCAGATGAACTCCAAATGATGAGTTGGAAACCACTTGCATATTCAAATGTTGTCGAAAAAAGAGACCCCCTCATTGAAACACCAAATCAACCATGGGTGAATCGGTCTGAGGAGAACAGGGGAAAAGGAAGCCCATTATTGAACCCCATCAATATAAAAACTTCTGCACTATCTATGAAAACAAGAAATAATCAAAACTATCATAAAACATTCAAAACATTCTCAAGGGTTGATATCTAGGTAGATCTGAGCGAAATGATGCATAAGCACCACCAAGACATCAAAAGATACAAGAATAATTGAAGAAAGAAATAGAAGATTCGCCCAATTGAAAGGTAGCATCAGTAGGGGGAATTCATGGATGAAATCGATGCTGAGAGAAAGAATAAATGAGATGGAGGGTTGATGACCCAAAGGAAACAATATCCTTCTATTCCAAAAATATTTCCAAAATTTTTAACATTCTATGATGGATTTATTAATGTAATTTATACCCATTATTAAATTTTATAATGATTTTTGAATGGAATGTTCATTTCATCTAAGAAAACTATACCTGTTTGGAATTTCAAAAATGTGAAAGGAAAATTTATATGAACATATATGAAATAAATTTTATTTTCTCCCATCATGAAAAAATCAATATTTTGAAACATTTCTTTATAATTTATAATGTTTATTTTCAAAGAAAATTATTTCCATTATCAATATTTTTATTTTTTAAAAGTGATTTTTAATGAATGATTATTTTAATCAAGAAACTTTTTAATAGATTTATAATGATTCCATTATAATTTTCCGAGTTTAGTTATTATTAAAATGATTTTGATTTTGAATGTTTTCAAAACCATTTTTAAAATTGTAAATACTATTTTACTCATGAAATGTTGTAAGTGATCTATAAATTTTTTTCCATATAAGATGATATCCTTTAATTTATCCAATGATTTATTGGGGATATGACCCAAGGAAACCATTTTTATTCATACTCTATGTGGATTATGTTTATGATGAAAATTAGTTTATAAAACATGTTTCTATTCTATTGGTTTTACCATGATTAAGAGATTATGAAACCCACTTCTTTTTCATCCATATGTTATGCTTTAATAAACTGAATATGAAACCAATTGGTTTTCCAAATTTTATATTTTGGTAAAATGTTTTTGAAACCCATTTCATTTCATTAGTCCTGATATGATGGTTTTTTATGGTCTTGTGGAACATATACCTATTGTTTTCATTATATGGTGGTAGAAAGTTTATAACCAAAGACAATATATACATTATAATCAAGATGGGTGGGACAAATATCTCACTCCAATTCAATGGGTAAATATTTATATCTCATTATATAAATAAGACCTGAATGGGGAGTCGGATGAGATCAGGGAGAATATTTATCCACTTGGATAGTACTGGGAATGAACCATGACAACTATGATGGATTAAAGAGTGATCCTATTCCACTATGATCATAATTGAATTAGTCCTTACAATACAAATGAAATGATTTTCCATACATATGTGTATACTAAAAATATATTTCTTATGACAATGTCACGTTCTCATGGATCATGTTCTTTGACTCCATTATGATTGGTGGCTTATAAACTGCCATGTTTTATACAATGACTCATGTTGATGATATATGATATATAGGGTATGGTTTTCAAATATTATTCTCATGATCTTATGTAACATTCCAACTAGGATTCTATTAAATGGGTTCTGTAATCCGGTTCACCACATGTATTCAAACATACCTCCCCATACACTACATGCTGAAAAAATAGTTTGAGGGCCTATTGTGTGACAAAAGCAAGACTATTCACACATATCAGAGTATGTAACAACATAAAATAACCAGATTTCATGAAATTGGTAAATAAACCTAGTGTGGAAACATCAAAATAAACTAAAATAGAACACAATTCAATTGTAAATAAATTGTAGGGAAGACCCAAATATCCATGTAATATATACAAAACTGACCACCCACTATGTCGATCACATATAAAGGTGTAAATAAAAGAAAAAAATAAAATATACAAGGCTCTACTGCTACACCGATCCACGATAGACCTAATATCCACATGCATACCAAATCCATCCTTCTAGACCAGTCTTGGAACATGAACCTAAATATGAATTCAACCAATTGAATGTCTTCTAAAAAACCCCAGTGCAATGGTTACATGAGTTGGGTATGTGTAGAAAACTCAGTAGGGTACCACCAATATGGTCCCTTTCAAAGATAGTAATATTATGTATATGTAAATGTGATCTAATCATCTAAATAACAATAACAATAATAAAAAATCTGGAAATAAGTTGAACGAAAAAATTGAATAGGCCCCTCTCAAGGAATTTTATCCACCTAGATTAGACAAAACCAGAAATGATTCAATAAAAAAAATATTGAAACTACAGTCGGCCCTTGGGTCCATAATCCCTGTCAATTAGGAAGTGTTCCATCATGTATTTATATATATATGTGTGCGTTTGTGTGTTTATATATATATATATATATATATTCTTACATATATATATTCATTAATATGTATTTACATAATTAAGCTAAATTGTATCGTAACACAAAATTAGTAGATCCTTGGGTTGGTAGTCTTAGTTTTCTATAAATCATGTGGAAAGGGAATTGAATAGGATTTCGTACAACTCATTCTGTTTATAACTAGACAATATTTTTCTCGATAATCTTGATCATCAATACCAACATTGGCCAGTACCAAAAACTTCTTAGAGAAAGACACACCACCATATGGGGGAACATATTCCTTCCCTAGGATCACGCATACATGCCTCCAATATCTATAATGAAAAAATTTGTAAATATTCTCTAAGATTGATATCATGACACTCAATCCATGTAAATTTAATCTGATGTCTGAGCCCTAGGTCCCATTCTCTAGGCGGTAATGAAACCAGAACCTAGAAGAACCATAAGTAGGTAGAAAATTAATGGATATGTAAAAGGAATTCTCCCCAGACCAAAGTATAGGCTCGACATCGATTCAAATAAATAGCTAAATCGCCCCATCCCCATGGAGTACATCTGTGAAATGTTGTAATGGTGTGACCAACTGACCCTAGGGAGAATATTAGGAATCACATAAAGAGAGCATGATCATCCATAGAGTATAAGTCACATCAACTATGAGCAGCACAATGTCTACTACTCTGGTCAAATAAATGACTAGAGAGAGCATGATCATCCCCATTAATTTGGAGAGTATAATCATTAATAATAGAATCAACGATATGGACCGACATGTCCAACACCACAATCAAGTAATTGATTAGAGAGACCATAATCATCTCCATCACTCAAGTATGTCAATAAATAGTTTCTCCATTTCCAAGTATCATAAATATAGGTATATCATGCTCATGTATCATAATAACTAGGATTCCATTCCCGAACCTCACAAACATAGGTAAATCACCCCCTAATTCCATAAATATATGATAAAATTCCATATCATAGAGAATATGTATAGGAAAACCAATATATAAAATAATGGGCTATGAATCTAGATCTATGTAAATAACTCTAGGCATCCCAATAAGAATGCATCATTGTATTAGGATCATTATCCACAAACTAGAAATAACATCTTGTAACCATTGATGCATTCGATGTAAACAACGGAACGAATAAATCAAAGAGTGAGGGTGCCCAAAACCCTAGAACATCACCACTACCTCAACCTCATGATATTACAACTTCATCATGGGTTCTATGTTTATAAAAACATCCATCTCTATAAAACATGAAACTCTCGCTCAGGTTTTGTCAAGAACGGGTAAAACACTTGGTCTTCATGATCATGAAACTAGAGAGGCATCCTAGTAAGGATCCTCATAGTCGATTGTAACAAAGGAATTTTTCATAGGTCCTTTTAAGTCCATAATTATGTATGGAATTACTCCTGGGAACCTAAAAAATTAAGGATATTCATCCCATTGGTTACCATTTTTCATGGTCATAGCCTCAAATCAAGTAATTATGAAAGAACATAGGGGATATTAGTGACCCCTTGAGTTCATATTATAGAAACGACCACTTTCATTTTATAAAAAAATCAAAAAAATGCATTAAAACATGGGTTCATATCCCTTATGGGTTAGATCGAGCATCAATATAATACAATAAACATGTATAATACTAATGGTCAGGTATGATGGACCACCTGAATTTTGGAATTTTTTAATTTATTTCAAAATTACTAATTACAGTTGTCATGGAATTTCCACGATCATTAGATACAAGAAAATTCATGTCTCACAATTAGAAAAAAATAAATTATTTACTATAATTATGTTTATAATATTTAATTGTGGTTATCAAAAATAAATTTTGAAAAGGTTTAATTTAAAAATACATAAGACGAAAAATACCACCGATAAATATCATCACATTGGAACCATGACAAAATGAACCCCAAATACATGGTAATAATCATCCAAATTATGTTGGGAATGTTACATAATAAATGGTTTCATAAAAAACACCAAAAACCTAATTTAAATAATTAAATATTGAAAAAATCATCATGGTTACATGCCTCAATGAAAAGGCATATAGTGAAGTGCATATTACCTATTGGGATCACTTAAATATAGAAAGAGATAATTACTCAATTAAAATGGAAACTTCCATTATAAATCATTAGAAACAATGAATAACCATAAATTGAAACCATCAAAGTCAATAATAGTTGAATAAAAACAACATTGAAGAAGGACGGAATAAGATCATACCCATCGATGTAGTTGAATCACACCCAACACTGCCTTGATCGGTGATGAGTAGATAGAGGGAGGGAAGAAAAATGGGGTTGTTCACATTTTTAAACCAACTTTTTTTTGGATGAATCAAATTGGGAAATCAACAGTTTAACCATTTTAAAAAATTCATTCTTGTAGGTTTCAGATCATATACTTATTTCACAATGTGTAAAATATTACTAAAGTGAACTAGAAACACATAATGAATTTCTTACGATAGGACACATTCATTCATGTTTTATATTATTTAGGAGGAATCCTTTTAAACCAATACACACATTAAATTGAATTTATGCTTTGAATTTCTCACAATAGCTATACTCTAGAGGCCGGTTGTCTATTCTTCCTATGGTTCTATCCTGAATCCCATTGGACATCCACTAGTAATTCTAATGCATTCCAAAACATCACATCAAGATGATATAACTATTTTAACCCTGATCTGATTTCCAAATCATATGTTGACAAATAAACCATTGGATAAAAATTCAAACTATATTATAAAATAGTCCAAATCATGGGACATTAGAGTCTCCCATCCATAAAACATATTGTCAATGATATGTCTTGGGGAATAGAAAAAACATCATATAACCTAACTAGGTCATGAATTCCCACTCAAACAGTGGTGTTGTATCTCAGAACATCCAACACACTTCAATGAACTACTTATGAATATTATCACATAACTGGTTGAAACTCAATCCAACACTCAAAATTCAAAATGAATCTCCAAGATGACTATTCAAAAGAATTCAATTCCAACCACCTTTAGATGACTATTCATGAAAAATGTGACATTAGTAGCTAATCATCACCAGAATAGATTCTAACTTACATTATCCAATGAATTATCAATAATTTTTTTAGCATACTCACCAAATCCCATAACAACTTCTAGTGACATCTCTTGGAAAACAAACCCATTTTAAAAATAGGTTTCATTCCTATGCATGAACACTGATACATTTACGATTCAATACTCACGAATCATCATAATCTATCATGATCAATTGCCCGAAGTCAAAATACACCGGATTCTGCATTCGATCTAGCACCAGAAATATCTCGAAATATTTAGGTGTACTCAACTCCATTTATATATGTAATATCATTTCCAGAAAATTAGCAAAAAACCAATCTCAAAGTCACATGACCTTTATCACCATAGGGTATCCCATAAGTGAACAATATACCAATCCCTACCGTAGGGGAATCTTTATCATCTTACCGGTGAAACGTGTTCCAGACATGAGATAACATGCTTCGTCTATCCTCAATAAATATCAACAAGCATGGATAAATATTGCTCACACCTGAGTGTTAATGAAAATGTCACCCATCTTCTATTCTCGATCCACGAAAATGGTAACCAATAAAAATGTTGAATTTCAAAAACATAATGATGATCGCCAACCTTCAATAAACATTACAATACTATTAACTATACTAATCACCTTTTAATGCTCCTCTATCATAGCCTCAATATGTTTATTTAGAAAATGTGGATGGTTATTTTAAAAATATATGCATCTAACTACCACACACCTAACCACTCTACATCTCCATCAATCTGGATCCACCACTCCAACAACTCCTACCCATCATTGATAGTGACTCTAGTACCAGAAGCTTTAGCACATCCATTACAGCTCTAGCCCTTGTAGCTCCACCCATCCATGCCAGCTCCATCTTCAGACCATCCATGCCATCTCCCATTCCAGACCATCCAAGCATCAGTCTATTCCAGCTTTAGCTCTATCTCATCCATGCCAACTCCATCCTCATCTATGCCATCTCCAGTCTATACCACACCCTTCAACTCCAATATCTAAATCACAATCAACAAAAATCATACCCAAATAAGTGAAAAATATATGTATGAATTGAAACCAAATTAAAAATAAATGAAAATTTAAAAAATTGATTGAATATTAATCTTTTCATCTTCTCTTTTGAAAAGGGTATTTTTTATACTCCTTTTTATTATCCTGATGATCCCTAGTGAGGTTTTTTATAATGATTTTTTATGTCTAGATCATGTTCGAGGATTTTTTTATACCATCAAACACATGATAAAATTTTTCTTTTTGGAATTATGTTAAAAATCAACATGCCTTCTTTTTTAGATAGTTTCACTTCCTTATAAATTCTATATTTTGGTGAAGTAAATAGTCCCTTAAAGGATTTTATTCCTCAGAATAATACATGAGTAGTGTTTCCTCATAGTGGGGGATGTTGGGGAGAAAATAATTTATATAGGTTAATTATAATGTTTTAAAGAGGATGAGAGAGAATTAATTACCCATTTATCTATGTGGTAGTGGGAGAGTGATCCTACTTAAACTGGGATTCATGAGCATGTTATTGTGATGATAGTAGCTTGTCATAGTGGGTATGGTTTGACATTGTTTTTAGAGTGGATAAAGTTCATTGATGTAAGGTGCAGGGATATTTCATGCTGGCGGGGGCCTGGTTATTTGGGGAGTGGTCTTGTGGTAAATTAGGCTACTAGTGAGGTTTGAAAGGCACTTAAAGGACTATTTTTTATAGTATATATTCCTTGTATCTCCCATACCATTGATCACGATATTCATATTTAGTCATAATATTACTCCCCCTTGAGCCAACCAAGCAACACATACCAACCTCCATATGGTCCACCTGCAGGTCTTGAATCCAAACCAATGAGCACAGGCATGAATTCCAATACTAATGTAGAAATGATCACACCGGTTGACTCTATCTTCATCAGGATTTCATAAATCCAACAATAAGCCACACATGAGCTCTATGTAATTGCGTCGAACAAGTTGTGTGTGATGATAAACAAGTAATTCCAAAGAGGCACCAATAAAGCTTTGTGGCATTAAAGGAACATGCAGAAAAATTCATACCCAAACCACAACACACAACTTGCATCCTATACCATCTTAAGCACATTTCCTCACATGTTCCATCTAAGCAGCGACATCTTGACCAAGACATAAGTGGACCGACCTCTCATTGGGAAAAAAGTTGAAAACTCTTAGCTTGTAGCGTAATGATCAAACAGCCCTCACCGTTACACCATGACTCCCCTTGATGACATATTAGATAAAAATAAAGGTATCACGAATTATAAGATTTATCCATCATAACATCAATAGAAATTTGAATGATTCCAAAGGAAGTAATTAGACTAAACATGTTATTTGGAAAATTTGGTTCACTAATTTCCACATATGTATATTTAACATAACGATAAAATACCCAAAAAATTGATATTAGAAAATGTAATGTCCTGAAAAAAGTAGTGAAAATGATACAAGTTTGGAAAACAAACAAAACATTCCATTAATGAATGTAAAAATGATACATGTTTGGAAAATAAAAAAATATACTTTTCATGTATTGTGAGAAATGAGACGTACATTACCTTATTATTTTCTAATATAATCAAGTATATTTTTTATACTCAAATTTTTAAAAACAGACACAAAATTAATATTCTCTTTAACATAAATCCAGAAGAAGAATCAATATCACTAGAGTGTAGGATGAAAATAAAAAGAGCTACAGAAACGCCTTAAGGACATGGAACCAAACTCAAAAAGGGGTGAATAATCGCATAAATTCTTATCTTAGTATGATCATTCTAACATATATATTTAACTATATAGAGATGATAAGTTGAAAATCAATCTATAATGGAGTTATTATGAAAATAAATTAATTATTTAATTGATAAAATTATAGTTTTTTTAATTAAATTCATTATATGTTGATTTCAATATCCATAACAAAGATCAAGTGATTTAGGTAGGATTGAGAGTGTAGAACTAGCATTTAATTCATATCAAGATCAATTTAATTTGGGTTCTAAAACACGTTTTGGATTCTCTTAAATAATATATAATTTTATTTATTTCAAAATAGAAGATTAAATTTAGACTAGAGGATTAGTGTTCAAGGAAGGGCTAATACCGTATCTGAAAACAGTTGATGAAAGCTTCTTATGGTGTATATCACTAATGATAAGTGGTTTTGTTTTAGTGTTTTTTGATTACATAATGAGGAGTATTTTAATGCACCATATTTTAAGTGGGGTTTTTGATTATTTTAAGAGTCCATATGAGCACAACAGTGCACATCACTTATCATAAGTTTTTACACATTAACATTTCTAGATTTATTATTGAAGAACTTTTTCCTTCCACTTGAGTGGTATTATTTTGGAATTTAAGTATAATAATTTTTCCAAAATAGGGCACACATTAAATTTTTATTTATTTATGATGTTTCATAAAAGTAAAAAGAAAACAAATAGTACATTTTTTTTGAAACTGTTTATCATAAATGGTGAATACTATAAAAATTTCAATAAGTGCTATCAAATAAACCCTGCATGTAATTTTTTTTCAAGAATGTGATAAACACAAATTATTTTCCAAACTAAGTATAAAAAGTGACCAATTTAATGAGTAGTTTTTAATAAGTGCTACCAAAAACCCGATTTCTCAGAGTTGACACCCATATCAACATGAATCTATGTTTTATATCCCTAACATGCATTAATTATCATCTATTTCAATAAAGTACAGGTTTCCATTGGTTTTCAATTATAATGACTTCTCTGTTATCATTATTCGTGCTAATTGGGAGTGATCATAAATCATAAGTATGTAATTCACCTGTATTAATGGAACGAGATCGATAAAGGAAAGAACACATAGTAACTACCTGGCCTCATAAAGTGGTTATCAACATGTCCGGGCAACCAGATGCATTAAATCGTTTCAAATTTCAAATCTTGTGAAACAATATCACTAAGAATAAGATGTTATGGTCACCATTATTAATTAAAATCAATGTAATTGAAAAGGAAAATATATTTTAATGAGACATCAATGTATCAAGAAGGGTAACAGGTAACAAACCTTAATGAAAGTTAACTAGGTAATTCGGATTCAGATATGTGTTCTGGACAGTTTAAATATGGATCCAACAATAGATATTCACATGTTCGGTCATTTAAGATGGGGTGAAAAAAGAAGAAATCATATGAATAGAGAAAAGTAACTTCTATACCAAAACAGCCTAACATACATAACTTCTTCAACCTTCTATGATTGATTATCTGCTTCAGATAAGTAACATGCCGGTTTCTAGTGGGATTTTCTTCAATAAAATATTATTTTTTAGAGATTGACATTTGGGAACTTGAACTAGTTATGATCAATAAAAAACCATGATTTAATTATTTAGAAATTGAATAGAGGAAAATTGAAGACTATTAAATGTTATTTTAGGGAAGAGATTATGGAAGGGACTTGAAATATTCTCAGAGAACATGTGGCAGATCATACCAATACCACTGTCACTGATGCTAGACACGCAGAGATCAAGTAATTCTAAAAATGTAAATATTGAACCAATGTAAAAAATAGATGTGTCCATGATATCAAACCAAATCATCAATAGAAGCATCTACAAATTCATGATGTTAGAAGCCACTAGAGCAAGTAGAAAACCATGAGAGATCTATATTAAGGAAACATGTATAGTCATTGACATTGGACAACTCATTCCAAGACCATCAATATTACAGAGTTCTAAAATAAAAAATATATAATGAGAGTTCACTCAAATTATAGTAGTTGATGGCTATCAGGGACAAGGAGTCAAGATTCAAAATAAAAATCATTGAAAGGCTCAATGAAAACAATATTAAACACATAATATTACCACACACTTCTATCATATGTCTTGAAAAACAATATTTTCATTAATAATGTAGCCAATTCAACCCCAGTTATCTGATTGAAATTGAATGGAACGGTTCCATTTATGTAGTGTATTTGAATGTATGGTAAAAGAAACTAAATTTATCCCCTTATGTAGTGGGAGGAAAAAAATATAGGGGGAATTTAATAACATGGAAGAATGCATAAATTGTTTTATTGTCTAAAAAATGTACCTTTAAAATTGAACCATGCTGGGACACGGGGACGATGATCTGTGGGTAGGGGCTGTAGAGGCTGTTCATAGAGAGGGTCTGTCAAGGACACCAGCACGTGGGGGGGGGGGGGGGGGGAAGATGGTGGGGAAGATTGTGACCCAGTATTGGGAAATCTGGTAGGGGGATTGGGGAAGTAGGGGATTTCGTGGAGGTGGACATTAATATCATGAATGCGGGGATTCCGTGAAAATCTAAGCAGGCATATGTGATGTAGGGAGAACCTGGGAAAGATTGAGGGGATGATATGATCATTGGCTATCGATCGGGGAGGGTTGGAGGTGGTAGTGGTTGTGGTAGTGGATGTAGAGGTGGGGACATTGGGTGGAGGGTTGGTATTGTGGAGGCGGTGTTGAGGAGGTGTTATATAGTTAGAATAAAAAGAGTAGACCACACATGAAAATAAATATTTTTGTATTTTTAATGTTTTATAGATTTTATTTATAATATATATATATATCATGCCAAGAACCATTGTAAAATTATAAATTTTTTAAATCAATATATAAACATATAATTTTAATTGATAATTGATAGGTCATTGTAAAATAATCTTTAAATATATATTTAATAATTGGAAAATTATTTATTAATATAGAATAACTTATTATGAGGTGTGTTTTTAATTATAAAAGATTAGTAGATAAAAGTACCTATGAAAATAAATTCTTTTATTAGAAAAATATATATTTTTATTTTTATGATAATGGGACAAATTAAAATTGTAGTAATTTTGTTTTGGTATTGAACAATAAATATAAACAGATATATTGGTTGATAAAATGATTTTTTGGTACATATATTTTTTTTTGGTTTTTTAATATGTTTTTGTAACAATTTTTATTGATGTAAATAGATTTGTTGGTAATATTTATTATTAATAATAGTTTCATGTGTTGGTCAAAAAATGTTGTCATTAGTATGATAATGCTATAAATATTACTGTCGGTAAAAGATACATTGGTATTCAACCATAAATATCATTGGATATATCAGTTGGTAATCACAAATGTTGTCTATCAATATTAACAGAAATAATACTAAATATCTGTTGGAATTACTCATTTTTTCCTATAGATATATAATTTTTCATTAAATTTTTGTTCGAAAATGTCAAATATTTTGTAGTGTCATAATGACCACAATATCATAATTCATGAAGTCTTTTATATATTGTCAATTTTTTTACCTCCATAAATTTTCACTATTCTAAAAGAAAGAACATCGTACCTTGATCATTTTTTCCACCTGGTTTCATTGTCATATTGTTCACAAATATAGACAGTATACACATTGCAATAATGATTAAGAGATAATTTAAAATAAACTACTTCCATTTTCCAGATACACCTCGTACAACATGGGACATATGGTTGATCACAGAAAAACAGTTTTGGAAAAAAAACATGTTTGAAATATAATATCAAAACACCTGATAAATCATTTTATTCATAAAATAATCAGACCATGTTTGTGTTGAAATATTCAATTAGTGGACCTTTTAAAATACCATAAGTATGTGCTGAAAGACTGTAATTGAAAATAAAATATAAATAGGTTACATAAGTGACTTCTCCTTTATCATCTTTTACAAAATCATAACACTCTTCAAAATTTTGTGATTAGGTAAAATATTTGAAAAGGCCTTGATAATATTTACCTTTTCTGAAAATATGAGAATATTGAGAAAATATGATTTGATTAAATACATCCCATGATCTATAATGATATAAAGTTATAGCGTAGGTGTTTTATATCTCAAGCAATTACATTCAAGAGAGTTTTATGTTTGAAAATGTTTCAGATTCATCTGGACATGACATTGCAATTATTATTGAAAGCAAGTCATCAAGAAGATATAAGAATTTAATTTGAGATCCTCCTACTTCCATTTGTAACAAACATTCCATGATATGAAAAAGTTTCAAAATAAGTATTTAACTTGAATAATTGACATAGAGACTAACCATGTGTCTATCAAAACCTCATAATACCTAAATTTGTCTAAACCATCCTCTAATACCAACTACAAGGACCCACCCTAAACATTAATTAATCTTGAGTTAATTCATGAATTCACATTGAGGATCTTTTCAGTTTTAGATTTTTAGAGAAATATCTCATAACAAAAACTATACATCTCAAATATTACAAAGTAGACACTTCTACTCAGTTTCCATTTTTTTCATAAAATAAAAACTCTTTAAAAAAGAAACAAGTCTTGTTCCATGTTTTAGACTTCATAACTTTTCCTTTATCCTAATCTTGACCCAATTCAATTTTATTGCATGTGAAAAACATATCAAAATATGGGATATTCATAAAAAACTCATTAAGTGTAACAAAATAACGAATTAAAACATTATCCCATCAATAAATACAATAAAATGAAACCATACATTTAAATCATTACATACACAATGAAATCATAAGATTTATTAATAATGCACAGAAATAATAAATCATAAATTTAACTTATGGAATACAGAACATACTTACATTCTAGCTTTCACAGCTACGTAGGGAGTTTTGTTTGGAATACCCATCAACGTATATTACCTAAATCTCTTTTGAGAAACCTTAATTTTTACCTCCATCACATTACCCAATGCATTAAATAGCTATCTCTGGATCTCCGGCCATGGTTTATCACAGAACCACCCATATACGTAAAACAATCTGAAGAACCATAACATACTCATAACACATAAAACAAGAATAATGGAAAGATACAAATTCCACATTTCAATCACAATATATCATTTCAAGATATTTGAATAATAAATGCTTTCTCAAAACCATTTTGATAACCATTTATAATTTTTAATAAAGATGTGTTTTAACAAAGTGTTTCATACCACTTTGAAACTTTTAAAGGAACTAACATTTAAAAACATTAATGTCCATATAATTATATACCTAAAACCATTTTTAAAACATGGACATTAATGAGAATGATTTAGAAGAATAAAATTTTATATAATTTAAAATGATATTATAGTTATAGTTTCTAACCAAATGAGAGATGCTAGAATACAAATAATTGAGGTAATAATTACATTATAATATCTTTTAAAAAAAGGGATTCATTATAAACTTTGTCAAAGTATATTATACACACTATATAAAAGAGTATTGGCGCATATCGAAAAATATGATTCAAATGAATGTAAATTGAGATGAAATCCCTTATAAAGACCATATGCTTATGTTAAGCATAAATCAATGACATAATTAAGTGTGAAAAATAAGAGTACACCCAAAATAAGGGGATATTAGGTGTTAAAATCATAGGTCATTCACACATATTCATATAATGACATATTAATGAAGTACAAGTTTATCCCAATAAATTGAAATTGGGTTAAGAAGTTCTCTTACAAAAACTCGACAGCCTAAAAATGTCACATTATAATTCGAAATATGAGTTTGTGAGAGTGGAAAGGGTATCCCATCACCAAAAAATAAAATGTAAAGAAATTATGGTATATAAGAATATATCCCACCATAAGAAATTGGAAATTTGAGAGACATAAAATAAATATTTAAATAAATGTGTTCGCTGAAAGGTTCCCTTACCGATTTGGAAACATATAGAACATAAGCCACATTAAAGAATAAGCATAAAATGAAGATTTAAAAAACCATAAATTATATTATATTAAAAAAAAATCATGGGTGTACATACACCACACAAAAGGAAATAGTGGAAAATATAGCATTAATTTCACGGAAATAAAAAGTGAGATGAAAACCCCTTACCTCATGTCCAACTTGTCTTGTACGTTACATTTTCTTCCTGAATAATAATTGTAAGTTAATTTATACTTTATTAAGAACCTTTTTCAAGTTTATTATTCCTTTTTAAGAATTATTACCTTTATATAACTATTAGTTAGTTATTTGAGTTCATATCAGACATTTTGTCGATGTTCAGATCTTCAGTAAAAATTAAACTTCTTTTAATTAAAAGTTTTCCCTATGGTAAAAATTAAATTATCACCTAAATAATATTTATGATTTATATATCATATATATCATATATTTATAGTATATTTATGTATTTATAACATTACATAACACTTGAAGATATGAATTTAAATTCACCGTTTATGGAGAGGGTATGTTTTACATAAGAATGAATGCTACTTTCATTTATATTTCATATTTTAATGGAATGGAGAATTAATGATATAAAGGTATATAATAATTCTAGTATAATATCATATATAATTTCAATATATCCATCATTTATACATTCCATGAATGGCTTGAACGAGTCATATCACTTTGAGGGGGCAATAGTCTGCACTTCCTCAACTGAAATTATCGTATTTACCCATTATGGAAACCATAAAGGTATGATATAAATGAATAATATAGAAGTAAATAGACAATATAAATATAATATATATCACCTATAAATATAGTTCTGTTATAATGGACACCATGAGAGGCGGTTGTTGATATATGAACAATCATCCTTTCGCGTGGCAGTAGTTCACAGTCCAAAGAAACATTATGTTCATTACCCATGAGACGGAGGTGTGAGTATGTGTTGTTAGAATCCTTCTAAAAAACCTATTATATTTAGGATAATGGTGTTATTATAAAATAAATTAATATAAAGAGTTTTGTGTTTGGGGATGTAAAATAAAGAAAATAACTTAAGAGAAGACGTTACCTTTAAATTGGGTATCTCTCATTGGTTTGAACCAAAAGGTTTACTTGAAATGCCTTCTGCCTAGGGAAAGGATTATAAGAGGAAAAGAAGGATGTTTTTTTATTAATTTGGTATATTTTTATTGATACAATGGGCTTGAGAGGAGTGAGTAATGTGTTAGAGTGGAATTCTTTTTATAAGGGGAGGAGAGGCTCTTTAAGAATGTTTGAAAGTATTGTGTTATTACAAACTAATTTTTTGTTTCAAATGGTCAAAAACACAATGAAGTAGATTATTAGATGACCATTTCTCCAAATATAATCATACAATAATAAATGGATGGGTTTTGGATATTGTTTTAATTTTTATAATCTTATTTATTTATATTATTCATTAATAAGGTAAACACGACCTCAATAATGTGTCAAAAATAATTTTATTTTTTTCTTGTATACAAATTATAAATAAAATACCAAGATGTCAGAAATATTTTTTTATTTATGATGAGCATTTATAATCATTGAGAAAACTTATATAACCCCATGAAAGAATTTACTTACTAAAAGATATATTTTTATGTTATTTTTGTCTTTACATTATGTTAATGGAAATAATGTGTCGTTATCACTCTCAAGAGGATCCATGGGGTACCAAAATCAGCCTAATGATTCCAATGGTCGAAATGTTATTAACCAATAATATTAGGACACATTTTAGTGTAATTTAATATTGTTATGACAATATTTTTTTACCCTTATTTATCAGATTTTCCCTTTAACTATGGTATATAATATATTTACCGAAGTAAGTATTAATAATTTCTAAAAATAAAAGATACATATTCACACAACATGAACATCGTAATTCCAAATATGTAATCCGTTTTACCAAATTCAAAACATAGAAGTGGAAGAAAATAATTTAAAATTAATTCTCACTGTTTAAACAAAAATCATGTTTTTAATAAATAATAACGATCAAAATATTGACACTTGTTCATGTCCGATATCAAAGTAAAATTACATCTAATGAAAAAATTGGATTTAGTTGTTGAAAAGTATTCTAATTACACTTTAATACCAATTAATATGATAATCGGATAATATAAATAGATTAGATTAAAATGAAGAATTGAATTAAAGTACATTATTTTCACTGTTCATTAAAAAAATGAACATTATTAGAAAAATACCAAAACATTATCCAAGTAAATTTTGATGTCTCTATTCAAAAGGAGAATATTAGTTTTTAAAATAGAACATATATAAGCGACGAAAACAATGTTTCAAAGCGGTTCTCCATCAAAAGGTGGAAAATCTATCTTTTAAAGAATATTAGAGTATTTATTCTTAAAATTGGATTAATTTTCATTTTAAGCCCCTATATTTTATTTGATTAATGTAAAACCATGTAAAAGACATGTGTAATAAAATTTTAGTTTCTTCTATTCATTCCTCCCAATAAAACATCTATCTGTTAACTACCATTTAAAATAATAATATAATATTATTTTGTTTTAGTATAACTCAACATTCTATGCAACATCAGATTTCAAAGAAACTCATTGTTTCATATTGGGTACACCATCGATCATAGAATCCCATTTACTGAAAAAATATTATTTAATTCACAAATAATAATAAATATAAAATGTATTTTTCATTATTTACTTGGGATGATACAATATTTGAATGAATTAATATTGAACTTTTGTTTTGAATTAGTTTCATTGAATAATAGTTGCACTAATTAATAATAGATGTTAACCAATACACTTTAGTATTGAAATTTATTTTCAACGAAATAGAATTTTACACTGTAAAAAAAAACTGAAAATTTTTACTTTTCCAAGAATAATTTAGTGTTGACAACAAAAAATTGATTATTTTTAAGGTTTTGTTAATTTTTATTAATCCACGACGAGCTAAAAACATGGTTTTAGTAATCACAAATAAGTTTTTTGATTAATTCAATATTGGAAAATAGTGATTCAATGATGTCAGTTTTTAACTGAATTATAAAGATGAAAGAATAAAAGAATAATTGTTTACTAAATTTATATTAGCCATTCATAATTTGGTTTAATCAATAATATAATTTTTATTTGTCCATGATATATTCATAATATTGTGGCTAAATTTAGAAGAATAATAAGTACATATTTTCTGTTATCTTATGTTGATGAGGAAGGTTTTTAATTTTTACTACTTTATGAGTATCCATGTGAAGAAGATGATTTTATACGAAAAAAGATGCACTGTGACATCAAAAAAATTCTCATCTGGTGGAATAATTTCATGGTGTTACAATGTTCCTTAATTATTAAGGTTAATACTATATTTATATGTAGTATAAAGAGCCATTAAGGACTTACAATATGTACCAGATTATCCAGAATCTAGGGATGAATAATTGTTCTCTTACCCATCATAATGTGTAGGGACCCACACTATCTAAAGGATTGTATCTTATCCACCCCATTATAACATGATACTACCACATAGTGGATAATCTATATACTAGTCATCACCATAAATGAAAATAACTAGGTACACTAATTGAATCATAATCCCTGTAAAAATATAATGTTTCATATTTTATGACATTCATATTCTTTCATGTGATATGGAAAAAAGAATAAGATAATCATGATCCGAATAGGTCAAATAAGTAAATGAATAAAAGTTGTGATTGTACTAAAAATTCCTCAAAACTGATTCACTATATCTCAGTGTACATCATATCCCAAACTAGTCCTCTCAATCAGTATCCTAGGGGAGGATAACCTCTGTTTGATTATCAAGAGTGAAGCTTTAATTATTTGAATATTTGAATTGCATTCCCATGTCAACAATGAGGTGTGATTTTGGTGATGATTCATTAATCACTCAGTATAATTATATTTCTATCAAGACCATAATGAACCAGAAAATAGGGGAAAAGGATAAAGAATAATTCCCTCTCATATAAAAAAGATGAATTATGTGTTTCTATATGGAATGGAAATAATGAATACATATTCATCTATAAATGTAATGATAAATTGGATATTTTTTCCAAGAATAATTTTTATAAAATTCCTACAACTATTGATAAAAAAATATGTTTTAGTATATTCAAATAATTTCATCATGATAACGATGCTAGAATAAGAGGGTATATCGATTAGTCTACAAATTCTCAAGAATTATCAGTTAACTTATTTAGAGTTTTTCTACATGGTATTCTTGAAGAAATATCCCACCTTGTTTGTGGTTTATTTCAATGTATATAGGAATATATTACCCAAATATAAGGAGAAGATGATGTTTTGGAGAATTTCATTCAAATAAATTATTGACAGTTTAATTTTCTCTATAAATGTGGGGATCTTTGAGGAAATAAAGTGTAAAATTAAAATAAATTTTTAATAATGACTCGAATATGTAGAAGAGAATGTGGGAGTAAAAATGATTAGGAAAAAAAGGGCCATTCACTTGAATATAAATTAAAAAATAAAATTGATGTCAATGATTTACAATTGAAACAAATATCCAAGAAGATCATGGAACACGACTCTTTCATTAAAAATAATTTCAAGCTACATGATGATTGAGTTGATATAACAAATATGGCCTGTGAAGAGAAGATGATTATGATTGAAAATCAAAATTTCAATATTAATACAAAATAAGTATATTTGTAAGATTTTTTGGCCAATCCTGAGAAGTCATATATTGAGACTACACAAAAAAAAATAGTTTCCATTGGTTGTCAATGATCATTAGAGGATTAGAATATTGAAATACTTCTAACATGGCATACAATGATCATGATTTCTTCCAATTATTTATCATAAAAAGATATGGAGAAATATACACCATAAAAACCATAACATAAAAATTATTTTAAATATATTTTAATGAAAAATGGAAGTTGATTTTTTTTTGAAAAAGTATGGATGATGAAAGGTGATTATAAAGTTACTACTATATATGGTGGATTGGAAAATGAGTGTGAAAATTTTCCCCACAATGAACACAACAAGCAATAAAAATACTCAAAAATACTTATAAACAAGATATCATGAATTATTGATTTGTGGATAAATGTTGGTGTTGTAATAGATTTGGGAATTTTTCACAATATAGTTGGTATAATCCTTCAAATGAAAAATAAAAAATAAGTTCCATCTCATGGCGGAGAATACCATAGATGATGGAGAAAAATCCATAGGCCCAGAAGAATATTAGTAATGAAAAATATTGTTAAATCAACAATACATTTGTGATGTATGAAATGGAAGTGGCCATAAGGTTATAACATACTCATCTAAATGTGTATCCAATTTTAATCTAAAAATAAGACCAAGAAATATGGGTAAGAATGAGTAAGCTATCATGGGAAGAAAAAAAATAATTTTTTTAAAAAAATTATCCCAAGAAGATTTCAAGTAAACATTTTGATATGAATTTGGATTCAAAATCAAATTAGTTGAAAAAATTGAATCATCCAAAATATCTACAAATGTGGATGCCCCTAATAAAACCCATGTGGAAAATATAATCTCAATGCTAATGTTCCTAATAAAATATAGGTTATCTGGCCAGAATATTTGGATTGAATGAGAAAAATTGAATATTCACAAGACAAGCCAAATGAAAATGGAAAAGGAAGTATTCCACATGATGAAGGCAATGTGAATGAGGGTATTTTAAATAATAGAAAGAGAAAGAGATTTTGAAGAGATCAATGATGCCTCTACATAAATTAGAACAAATTTTCATATGTCCATGAATGAATACTGTAGAAAATGGAGCTAATAGGTTGATAATCCCATCTCAATCATTTTTTAATATTGATGAAGCAAGGATGATACACCTTATTCTCCTAAATTGTTTTATATTGTTTTTGGGATCATAATGAAAGGATTTAATATTAATGAATGTTATTTGGGGGAGAACCTAATAATTAGTGAGTGATGTCATTTGTTGATTGAAATGCTAAGGAAGTTACCATTTTGGAATGATTACACAATTGATATTAAAATACTATTATAATGGTGGATAATCTTTGATAATTTTTAAGAATGTGATGTTATATTTACAACAGGTGGGATAAAGATGATGTTATCTTTTCGTGATCTTATTTTCATCATCCAATTATTTTTTGATTAAGATGTCCATCCTTGAAAATGTTGTCAATGTTTTCCATTATATACAGTTATAAGTGAAATATCCATTATTGTGAAATCTTTATACAATATTTTCAAAAATTTAATTTTAATGACATCCATAATTATAAAGATGATGATAGGTGTTTCCCATTAGGGGGTTGGGGGATGAATAAGCTTCCAGAATCATTATTCCAATCTATATCAAATAAGATTTTCTAGAAATTTCATGATGGTCATGTAATTTAAAATTATATGTATCTCCTAAAACCACATCATTGGTTACTAAAAATAAAAATAATTTTATAAAGGTGTAGTAATTTAATTAATTAGTTATATAATAATAATATTAGTGCCCCATGTTCACATATCCTTCCAATTTCAAAATAATAGTTTTGATCTATTTATTTATGTACATGAAGGATTTTTAGTTAAATTTTTATTAAAATTATTTTTCTCGCATTTATTAGTTTGAGCCTGAAATGATTGTCAATACCCATGAATACAAGTGTATGAGTTGTCATTTCATGAGGTTCCATGATTATTTGGTATGGGATAACTTTTTTTAACAAATTAAATCCTCTTTTTTCTCTACACCAAGCCTTAATCATGTATAATTAAAGTAAAATTATTGATGGAATGTTGCTTATGTATGTAATGGTACGCTTTACCCCGAATATTTTTATTTATTCTAATTGAGGTGGATATAAAGTGAAATGAATGTCTATAGAAGTTAATGAGATACATAATTTAATGATTCCACGTATTTCCACATTCATTTCAAAGGAAATTTGAAGGTATAGACAAAAAAATATTAATTGGGGTATTGAGAAGCCCACTTTTTGTATAAGTTTTGTTAATTTTCAATGACATTCATTACATTTAAATATTGTTCAATCTATTACAATTATTTCATTTTTGTCAACATGATGACTAATTTCCAACTATAATGGTTCTTGGAAGAGGTTCTAATATTTTTTATTCTTAAGAAACATATAAATGGTTTGAAGACATTCAATTTCATAGGTTATTGTTGGAGAATTGTTATAGGTTCCTTATACGACATTGGATGTCACATTTGAATAATTATCCAAGAAAATATAATTATTTTTGATCTGATTCTTTGTTCAAATAACATTTGTCATTGGTGCACTTTATTTCAATAATAATGAAGGGTGATTTGAAGATGGTCATGCATAATTTCTCTATTGAATGAGAACCATGCAAGAGCTAGCATGGAGAACATTCTTATTCATGATTTTGATGTAGAATCCATAAAAGAGTTAACAAAAAATGTTTTTATGGAGAAACATTAAATATAATTATTGCATGAGGGTTTACATAATGATGAAAAGGTGTTCCGGTGAATTTACATTTTATGGATGATTCCATTCTTTACTTCCGTGTTTCCTTTGTATTTATAAGGGAGGGATTTATTGAAAAATATGTCCAACTACAATTAATATACAAGAAGACATTAACCCATGATTTTTTGTGATGTATAAGTCAACAAAAACCATGGCATATCAGATCTAGCAAACCAAATGGTGATAAGGGAGGGTAAGAATGTTTCATGTGAAGGTCATGTAGTCCGGTGTACAATGAACATTGAACAAATATCTTATGTTTTGCATATCTTATACTAAGATCCCACAAGAATCCCATGGGACGCATGCATTGGGGCCCATGTGTGCCTAAGGGTCAATGTAATCTGTGTTTCAACCTTATAGCTCGATCAATCATCTTTTGAGATGCTTTGAGATAATAGAAATTTCTTAATAGAAGGTGAAATCGATGTGGGGTGGATATGTAGGTTACTATTACTATTCTTAAAATACATATATACATATCAATTATGTTTAATGCTAGGTTATCCAAATACCAACATGCATCCAAGGATAAATATTTTTCCTCTCAACATGAGGGATAATCAACTCTATCCACTCAATAATCGATCACCACAAGTGATCAAATGTGCACCAAGCATAAAGCCTAGTGATGAAAAAAGTTTCATTGATATCATTTTATGGATCAAAATTCCTAAATGTCTCTCTTTTCATGCCTAGATTTTCATGAGGATGTTCTACTACCAAATGAATATAACAACATACAGATGAATAAAGGAATTATGAATGGTTTATTTCTACAAAGTATAAGTCATGATCATGAAGAAAAAATGATATGATATTCAGTGTCTCATGAAGAGGCTGATACATAAGGCTAATCTAAATAACTATGATACCCACACTTGTGGAATTAAAATGCAATAACTCTTGATCAATAAATGTGTCTCTACACATGACCATTTTCAATATTATTAGGCATTGAGTGAACAATGAGAGTTTGTGATCCTTGCCTATAAAAGGGGAGGGATCGAGCTAGAATAATGTTTCTATGGCTCAAAATATATCTGATAGATTTTATTTAATGGAAAAAAGAGCCCCTCAAAGTCTATCTTTTATATGAGAAGGCTACAGGTTCCACGGTCCATCAATGCTACATGAATATGGGAGGCTCATTCACTTTTGATTGAATTAAGATGTTTTACGAAGAGTTTTCTTCTATGGAGAAGATCATTGGCCACATAATATGTGACTCACACACTCATGTATTTCAAAAATAGGATGATATACTATGAATATATTAAAAAATAACCATGAAAATGTTATTAGTTGTCACACCCTCATTGTGCTTCCAGAAGGATGTCGATTAACTATACCAATGTAGAATATCTCATTGTGTCTTGTTAATATAATATCATATGTCTACCATATTGATACAAGATGACTCGTAAGAACAACTGAGCACTAGTTCATTCATGCGAAAGAATTATCCACATAATTTAACTTTGAAAATGATCATAGGAGGATGATGAGTTTCATCAGTAACTAATTTTTCATACTTGGATATTTATAGGACAATGAATTGAACATGATATGTGGTGAATATATCTATTTTTGAATGTTAGTAAACATATAAAAGGAAGTGTGTGCATATTTTTGTGTGTGAAAAGATGAAGAACAATGATCCAAATCATGCATTGATAGGTTAATTCAAAAACACTCAGGTGATTTGTACCTAAGAATAAAGTGATGATAGTATATAAATATAACCCCAAATGTGTGCATGCAATTCGAAGAAGTAAAAGCTCACACATGAAATATTATCCCAAACAGAATACATAAAATGATAATGATAAAAATTTGAGATCAAAAATACACATGGATCATGCATGTATTGAGTTAATAATTCAATATCAAAAGAATATGAGTTTCTGAAAGATCCTTATTACATGAATTAATATTGAATTTTTTTGTGTGAATCTATTTCAATAATCATTTGTTTCTTCCTTCCTTATGAACTAGCCTCTAAATTGTCTAGGGTTTCCCACAACGGTGTGGTGAGTATACAAGGGTTGTGTACCATTACTATGGTCTGAGGGTCATAGACCCATTTTCATGTTGGCTATGTGTGTGATTGGGAGGTCTGTTGCAGTCTCGAGTGTGGATTTGATGGCGGTGATGTGAGAGATTCTGGATTACGGTAGGATCGTTCTTCTTTTGCATGCATGGGTGGCTGGAATTTAAGCGATGTTTTCTCATTCCTTGTTTTTTGATTCATTTTTGGTTTATCTATGAGCTTATGTGTGATTTTGGTTCAGTGAGGAGTTGAAGTTTGTGGATCGGTGGAGGTGTAAGTGATGGAGCTATCACCGTCAATGTGGTGATGGATTCTTAATCCTTGATTATTGTATGCATTATTTATTTTCGATGTGTTCCTATTACTGTTCATATGATTATACTAGTCTGCTTGGATTCTATTAGTGGTGATCTGTTTTGGATTATTCTATGTTTTGTATGGGGGAATCTACATTTTTGTTTTGAAGTGATTTGTGTGATTGATCTATTATGGTGGATTGAATTTGGTGGAAGAGAAAATGAAGGCATTTTGGTGAATGAGGTCTTGAGATATAGTTTATCTTTGATATTGTGGAATGGTATTTGGAATGGATGCACTTGGGGTTTTGAGTAATAATTGCATAATAATTTATACAGAATAAGGGTTTAGGGGTTACTTATTTCAAACATTCTATAAGGAAATTCATCTGAAGATGATCAGAGCAGGTAGCTTTCACTATGTATGTCTATTCAGATTCGGAAGATTGAGAGGGAATGGAATTGCCATTAGTACCATGCCTATGCATTGCTGCACGCGACAGCTTACTGATCCGTCAGGCAATGGTGGAAGCTTTCCATAATGAGGATGATGCAGGGAGGGGTATTCCTTAATATTCTTGTTCCATTATTATTACAACCCTTTTGAACATTGGTATTTGTCTATCTATAGGTCTTAGATGTCTGTGAGGTTTTCCCCCTTTACCCTTAAAAGTGGGATTATCAAAAACTTTTAAAAAATTTAGGCTTCGGTCCATTCAGTCATAATAATTAAAAGTACATATTTTAGTGCGTTTTTGTGATGAACTTTAAGGATTCCTTCTTAATTATTTCAAACATTCCAAGTGAAGAATTTTTTGGAAAAGAAAAGAAGAATTATTAAATGAAATAGAAATATCATATGGTAGAATTTTTTATTGGTGTAACAATGTACCTTAACAACGAAGTTGAAGATTATCTTTAGAGGTAGTATAAAGACTCATAAATGAGTTTCATGTTATTCCAGGTCATCACTTGTCTATAGAAGAATAATTATTTCATTTATCCTCAAAATGATTAGGGACCCACATTGGAAAAACTACAACCTCTTAGCCAGACCCATGTAACGTTGTAATAAATTATTATGGAGAATCCTAGTACTGGGCATCACTATAAATTTTAAAATATTAGATACTATGATTTGGTAGTGAAGCTTGTAAAAATATCATGTGTTATCTTATAATTATTTCATATTCTAGTATGAAATTGGGAAAATGGAAAAAGATAATCAATATCCTAAATGGTCAAATATGTATCTGGTTAATTGTTGTGATTGGATTAAAAATTCCCCAACATTGATTCACTCACCCACTCAGGGATAGGAATATGCGAAAATGTTCCATTCATTTATATTATCAATTCATGTTTTATATTAGATGTAATCAAAGGTAATGTTTCTTTTGGGGAATTAATAATGGGTTACCTTGGTAACTCCCTACTAAAATTGTGGTAGTGTGGTATATGATACAAAATATAGGGCCACAGTATACTTAATGAACTTAGATGAAGGTGTGTTGAAACTAGAGGACCATTATTCAATTAGTTGAGGTGTACTGGTTTCTAGTGAAGCACCAAGTGATTGATTCCGACAAAATTATTATATAGTTAGATTTGTGTTTCTTTTTAATGATTGTTTTTGTTTTTTTACCACTTTTACCCTTTTAACATAATCCCTCAAACGAATGTAAGTTTTGGGTTCCCTCTTTGATTCCCAATATCCTCCTAGCATCCTCTATCATTAAATGATTGTTTCATCTATTGTATCAACTTATGATTAGTACAATCATTCATACCAATTACCTAGATGTCTCATGTTTTCATGTTTTTTTTATTCCATATTAAATACCATATTTTAAGGTAATATGATTAATTTTGGAATCCAATGGTTCATAATTTAATCAAGAAACATCATTCAATGGGTAATGCACCTTATTCTTGATTTAAGAAGTCCTTATCATGTTACAAGTTTTATATTCATTTGTATGATCTATAATTGATGTAGATATGTGTGATTTTTAGTTATTATTTTAACAGAGGTATCTAAGTGATTAACTGATTCAAAATTAATTTATTTAACCCCTTAGTGTGTAGACGTGGGGAAAAATTATTGGATACGACTAAACCTTACATTTTTTTCATAGGATAATGTATTTTTGTTAGTTTGGTATTTTTGGGTCTAATGTGAATTATTTAGGCATGGTGGGTGTTTTGGTGAGATTTTGATGGGTAATATGGTTATTGGTGATGAATTCCTTCAATCATGAACATATTAGTTATATAATCAGGGCTAAAGTGGGTGTCCTGCAATGGATGAGTTGGGAGTCACCAATGGGAAACCATTATGAAAACCTTATTTCTATGATGTCCCATTAAGAAGACTATTACATTGTTGTTTGATGATTTTGAAACTTGTTATATTTTTACTAGGATATATGAGGCTGTGAAAACATCTATAGTGATAAGATGATGTCATGTGATGAGTTTTTAACCATATATTGAGTGAATTTATTGTGGCGCAGGATGAGTTTTTTGACCATTTATCACCCCATGTTTTTGGACCGGATGATATTCCATGTGAATTTCTATTATCTTGATTTGTGGATGCACTATTATGTATACCAAGAATAATAACACAATTCCAACAATTCGAAAAATTCAATTTGTATTTTAGAAATAGTTTATTGAATGATGGGTCCAACCAGTGTTCCATCATGTTTCAGGAGTATCAAACCCAAAAACAACAAAATAGGAGAAAACTATCAGGCATGCACATATAGCATGAAATCATGCCTCCCAAAGGGGAATCCATGTGGCCTATTATAGTGATGAATAAGGTGTCATGCGGTTTGGTAAAACCACGTGAGAGGATCAATATGGACATGTGATAAATCATATGTATTCTATAGTGGTTTTTATCACGGGTTTCACATGGCTTGGAAAACTAGGTTCCTTAACTATGTGGGGTTATCCATGGGAAGTGCCTAAGAACATGTTTCACACATGGTTTGAAAAATTGTACACCATGTTTTGATTGGAATAAAATTAATATATTACAATTATGAAATTTAAAACATATATTCCCGCCTTTCATTCTAGCCACATGAAACCCCCCTCTCTTGATCAAGGTCCACCTCTTCTCCTATTCAAGTAATTGTCGTATCCTCCTAGATAAATGTAATATTAGAGGTCCATTAGTCTCAATGTAGTTATCATTATGATCTTCATTACCCTAAAACATTTTCTATTTGTATCTATCTCAATTAAGTTATCATGGCGTAACCTAATTCACCTTATTTTTATGGTTTTCAACCATTTATTCATTTTCCCTAGAACCATATTAAATCAAAATATGATTTTGTATTTATTTAATTTATATGGTATAAGGTAGGTGGTCTAGATAATTAACTGATGTTTTATTTCATTTTCTATGGTGAAATGTTGTGCCACATGTTAGAAATGTATGGTGAACCCAATTTTATTGGAAAATAAATAAAATTAAACATGATTCCATGACTAGTATAACCCTTATGAGAGGATAATCACAACTTTGTGTAATCTCCTTCACATTACACAACCTTTTTGGGGTTTCTTCCCCTATTGCGACCTAATTCCTTGACCATTGTTTGGTGGAACACCCTTAACAGAGTATTTACCCCATAACAGATGCCTTATATTAATGAATTGAATTAAGGGGGATTTTTTTCCAAGGGTTAGGCCTAATTTTTAAGTCTTCTACTTCATGTCATGGTTTAACTCCAGAAATGAAAGAAATTTAAAAAAAATGTTTGAATGAAATTTGTTTAATGCCTTATGATTTAATCTTATGTCTTTCACCTTTCACCTTGTGCACATGCTTCATTTCTCAGACTTTTTATTTATTCTCTATACCATGTTATATATATAAAAATTGAAGTTGTTAAATGATAATGCAATATTTTTATGACATTTACATGTGTTTTCGACATTCAACTATGTCTTATAATTTATAACATATTCCTATTCTAATGCTACATGATTATGAATTATATTATATGCCTTATTATTAATTCAAATTGTTAAATTTATATTTTGTCTGACATGTATTAATTTTTATGTATCCTTCTGCATATGAAAAGACATACTACATATTGTATTTTTCCATATTTCATGGTTTCATAACTTAAATCAAATTGTTGGGAAAGCTTGTTTTGCATGTATTACTCCTTTCCTCATTGTTGTGATGTGGCTATGAATGAATTTTATCATATACTATGGTTTGTGAAATAAAATAGGTCCGAACAGAAAGGCGACATCGGTGGAATCACAGTTCTTGGCGTGGTTCTACTTGACGAATCACGATCGATATGTTGGCTTGACCTGTATGGGCTCTTTGGGTAGCTTACTAATCTTGTGAGTGACATTGGTTCCCAAGGAGATAAACTGTGGATGAAATCATTGGAAACATAGCGACACCATCCCCATTATGATAACCAGTACCCAATGTGAGATACTTAGTACATTCTCAGAGTTTACCATACCATTAGTGATATGTGGGACACTATTATATTTCAACATGGATAGGCATTGTGTTTTGGGTTACATCGAGGGATATTATAGGAAACCTATTGATTTAATTATGGATCACCTTGGACGGTCTCAGGAATCCATTACTATATTTGACAAAGTTTGCATAGATTACTTGTGGTGACCTATTATTATTATTTCTATGATTTCAATAATATAAGGATTGAATGATGTGATGTGATATGGTTATACTACAAATTCAAAGAAAACTCTTCAGGTTTACCCACTTCCATTGATTCATATATAATTGCATTTATATACCAAATTACTTCTATATGTTTCCTTGGTCCAGACATCCATCTCAGGTTAATCCAGGTAATATCAATTTGGGAATCAATTTCAAAACCTAGAATGACATTTGATATGTTTGCTTAATTTTTCTCTTATATTCACCTATGTAATTCCAATGATATTTTTATAAAAAATTAATATGATTGATATAGACATTATTATAGGTGGAGTAGTTATATTATATCTCAGAACGTTCTGTTGAGAATGTGTTGCTTTAAACAACACTATATTTTACTAGAGATACATTATTGAAATCAATAATCTATCTTTTTGTGATGAATTTGTAGCCGACAAATACATTTGTCCATTATTCTAATGATTTTATCTTTTGTGTATTTAAAGAAATTAATATAAATTATTTATCTATTTTTGAATAATAATAAAGCATTCAATCGGTGTGGAATATTTGAAAAGTGTTCGGAAATTTTTTTATCATATTAGTGTGTTTGGGGAACACTGTTCTTGGTTTATATGTTCGAAAATCACTTAAACATGTTTTGGAAACACTATCCATTCTCTACATATTCGGAAATCACTTTATCTTGTTTTCGAAACATTGTTCATTATCTAAGTGTTCATAAATCACTTTAGAATGTTATAGAATCATTGTTCATACCCTATGTTGAGGAATAGAGTGTATGGATGGAATCCTTCATTTACATTACGTGTTATCAGAAAAGTATGGTTATGAAACCATACGTTATTGACAAAAGTGTTGTTAAGCAACCGTACGTTATCAATAAAAGAATGGAAATAGAACCCTATATTTGGAAGGAACCTTACGTTCAGTATAATAGAAATGTATTGAAGAATAACCCTATGTGACTATTTAATGTTATGTTTGATTCTCAAAAGTATGGTTCATCAACCTAACTTTTTTAAACAACCTAACGTTGTATCAAAAATTATGAATCATGTACCCTAGGTTTAAGAGGTGATAAAATTATTGATTATATACTCTACATTTAAGAGTTTAAGAGAAAAGTATTGATGATAAAACTCACTTTTGAAGAATGGAAGATCTACCTTACATTGTGAACCTTATGTTCTCAGAATGTATACTATACAGTTCAACCTTACATTTGTCGTTAGAGATTTAAATTACAACTTTATTAAGAAAGTGTCTTTATGAGGATTACTTGGATGATTATAAGCTAGATTCAAAGCCTGAATTTAAATCACGTCTTTGACTGATTCAAAGCCATTTATTTGTGATTAAATGGATCGATTTAAGAGGAGTCTTTCATGGAAAACATTCAGGGGAGTTACGACTGCTCTGTTATTCCAACATTTTAATATCATAATCTAAAGGTGACATTTTTTATCTAAATTTGAATGGAAAATGTTTATATTTATATATATATCTATGATATTTTGTTTTACATAGAGAGATTAGAATCATAAAAACGATAAAAAATATAAAAATCTCTTGTGTTTTTCACCGATACAGTTTACAAAGACATTCATGATTTATAGATAAGATATTACAAGGAACCACAAAATCTGTTTTTCTTATGAAGAAGAAACACATTGATGATTTATCAATTCTACATCGATTATCTATATGGAATATACTATTTAAGAATCTTCTAAATTCATTTCAATATCTTTTGCAAAGGAATCAGCTCAGAACTACTTCTACATGAAGTTCATTCATTCTAAATATGAGGATCCATCGATTGTTAGTTTCATGTAGTTACAACTATGAAGAACAACTGAAATGTATTTCAAGACAAATATTATTTTTATTTCGAGTAACTGGAATCTCATACTAAGTTATGTATTACATTCTGTGTATGAACCAGAAGGCTCTTTTTTATCCTTAACTGGTAAAAATGTCAAGGTCTTTCACTCAGTTAGGGAATATCGATTGATTAAAGGACCAGATAGTAAAAATCACCAAGCTCATGGACTAGAGTGTGGGTGGAGTGGAATAAGGGATTATGTTCCTTGAACCTCTATACATCCATGCAGTCAACAACTATTTATTTTCCACTACATAAACAACATGAAAATTAAAAAAGGACAGACTCATCCATCTTCCCGATTCATGAATAATTTATAAAAGACACAATTCACCCCCTCTTGTGCGAATTTGGTATAACCAGATCCAAAAATTGGTATCAGAGAAAGAGATTGTTTTCAAATCTATAACAAGATTACTGTTTTAAGATTATATAGAGCAAAATGGATGATACAAAAGATGGTATGCTAATGGTTTGATCTCCCTACTTCAATGGTGAAAATTATGGATGCTGGAAATCATGGATGATTGTTTACTTAAAGAGACTTGGAAACTGAGTCTACTCAAAAATTCTTACTCCCTGTGTGATTCCAGGGAATCCAAAAACATGGAGTGCTGATACAGAAGCAGATTAGGACATGAAATTGAAAGCTATGAATGCTATCATCTATGGTATTAGACCAGATGAATTCAATAGTGTATCTTAGTGCCAGAATGCTTATGAAATGTGGGAGAGGATTGCAGCTATCTATGAAGGAAATGACAATGTTAGACAGATGATGTATGCCACTGTTAAATTGAAATTGGAAACATTCAGAATGTTTAATGGAGAAAGAATCACCCAGATGAATGGAAGGCTTATATAAATTGTCAATAATTTCACTGCATTGGGTGGGCCTATCAAACAAGCAGGTCAGGCCCTGAAAGGTCAAAATGTATTACCACCAAAGTGGAATGAAATTTTGGAAACTATAGGGAAATCCTCACCAGTCAAATATCTTACAATGATAGAGTTAATTGGAAATATTATGATGTATGAAGAGGATATAGAAGATGTCATAAATAAACATAATGTTTTAATCAAAGGAGAAAATATTTATTTGAAGGTAACATCTCAAAAGAAAAGAAGAAAATTGAAGAATGAAATCAAATTGAATTCCAGGTGTTTTTATTCATCTAATTTATATATACAACTAGATCAGCTATCCATAATATTTAGTAAATTCAACAGAAAGAAGAAAAGATTCAGAAATTCCTTTAAAGGAATGAAAAAGAAGAAATGGAAGTCAAATGCTATGATTGCTAAAATATGGGTCACATTAGACCTGATTGTTTTCAATTAAAAGGATAAAAGAAAAATAAATTTTTCAAAAACAATAATTATGACCAGAATGAAAAAAGTGAAATGAATGTTACTAGGTGTGTTTCTGAAGACTCTCGTAGCTCATCAAACTCAGGAATAGAGGAGAAAGAATCAAAACTAAAAGAATACAATTGCTTTATGGGAGAAGATGATGTCATATAAACTTATTAATCGTCTAATTTTGATTATGATTCTACTTCTAGTTGTTCAAATAACTAACTTACAACCTAATGAAATATTCTGGACAAGAAATATGATAGCTTATTTATAAAAAATAAATATCTGAAAACTATTCCCACTACTATTTTAAGAGAAACAAAAACTATGCTAAAACATCATCAAGATTTAATTGAAAAATATTACTCATCAACAAAAAACTGTACAGATAATGAAAATAAAATAAATACATTGAAAACAAAAATGGAGACATAAAAAAGTGAAAATCTTGTTTTTACAATAGGAGAAAATATACTAAATTGAATTCTTCGAACGAATGTGATTAAAAAAAAGATATGGAATATGCTGTACTGGTGAGAAACCCAAACTGTATAAGAACTATTTTGTTCCAAGTTGAAATGGTAAAATTTTCAACTAATTTGGAATAAAATAACGTATATCTAAAAACAACTACTTATGTAAACCTCAAAAAAGTGGGATAAAAAAGACTTTGTTTGAAGCAGTTTGTATGAATATGTTGATTTTTGAAAAAAAAGACTATATTCCCAGATCATTGCTAATTAACACTACTGGACCCAACAAAATATAGATACTGTAAGGCATAGACCCCAGAAACCTACAGGCGGTGCATTATTACGTACATTTCCATGACCACAAAAGATCAAATCTCGAAGGACCGATTAGTTTTGTATCCTTGGATTTACTAGAAACATTCATAAGGTTTACAATACATCATAAAATGGAAAACAACAACAACATTGTTTCCATAGACAACACTGAGATCCCATAGACTGCCCCTGCAGGTCAGTCATAATATACTTCTTCGCATCCTAGGAAAAATTATACATAGAAATGGGTGAGCTCAGATGCTGAGTAAGGATAACAATATAGAGGATGCTTTCATAAATAAGCATTAACATTTAAGGCAATGAATAAGACTAAAACAAAATCATTTTAAAATTGAACATCAGCATAATATGGAAAAGTTAAAATCAAAATAATTCCAGTTACTTACTCACATTTATATTCTACTAGTCTAATAATCACATGTAATATCAATCACCACATTCATAATGATGGAATTCATAATGCCGGACTTTTATAACCACATAGTCAAAGCCCTGTGCCAAGATTACAAATAAGATTTTTTGAAGGCCTTGTACAAAGACATTAGTTTGTCTCATGTGACCTACCGATGCATCGATGAGCTATAGTGGGCTCCACCCTTCACTTACTAAGTCCAATGCATTCCTCATATGAAAATGTTTAAACATAACATTAACATTCTTATAAAAAAGAGCATAGGAAACATCAATACATTATCCATAAACCATTAATTTCTTAAAAATAACACATCCAATATCTAACATATAACAAAACCTTCAATACAATATGGATGTTTTGTATCATAAAAAAAACTTTAAATAAGCTTTAAATACATTAAAGGAGGTTGAAATAGATGAAATAAAAAACGTTTTAGGGAAATATATCTTTCTATTTTGAAATCATTTAAAAGTAAAGTAATTATAAAACAAAACATTTATTTTTGAAAATATTTTTATAAGCTTGTAATGGAATCTTCGACGTTGTTATGACGGAGGAAAATAACTGCACCATCTGTATAAGTTAAAAAACATTCTGACATAAATTTTTTCGAAAAGGTAATAAAGTACCATGTTTGGGAAATGACAAAATTATTCTTTTCAAAATATCTAAGATAAAAAAAGTGTACAAATTTCTTTAAACAATATTCTAGGTAATAGTAAAAATGTTTTTAAATACATTTTTATGAAACATTGATGTGGATGATAAAGAGGTCCCAGTAGATAATTAAGTATAATCAACATCGGGTAATAATGAAATTGTAGAATTAACCCTTACCTTTTACATTTACTTGGTCAAGGGTCGGTTAACCTCTTGTATAATGGTGAAATAGTTGATTCTAAATTATACAATAATCATATACATTAATATGATATAATATATGATCTTTTAACATTGTTTTTGTTAATAATATCTTAGTATTATTGTCATTCCGGGTGTTAATTGATTCATTTCCCTTTATATTCTTTTTTACGTAAGTAATGCTTGATTTGGATAGGATGTATATTATTCATATTAAGAATGATATTAAGTCTTTAAACATTTTTTATTATTATCTAATGAAAATTAGTCTTGAATGGATACGATGGGGAATGAATCTCATCACATTCGTGGAGAAGGTAATCCGTACAAACGCACGAGCGACAATATCATTATTTTTATATTAAAATAATATATAATTGGATGGTATATCATATATAAAGAATCATTATCATGTTATATTTATTATTTACATCAATTAAACATCATTATTATACCCATCAAAATAATAATGTATTGAATAACAATTACACCACGACGTGGAGACGGTAAGTTGTACGTACACACGTATGGTGACATGTCATTCAAAGGATGGATAGAATAATTAATATGGTTGTACTATATTTATAATAACATCATAGTATATAGAATATACTGGATTTATTATTTTATAATGGAAATAAAAACGAATGAGTAAGTGGAAGAATAAAGTAACTTGAAAGAGGTGATAAATTATTTACCTCTTCTTCGGGTTCTTTCTTTTGATTTTATCAAAACGGCTCCTTAGGACAGCTTTCTGACTAATGGAAGGCCTATAAGAAGAAGGGAGCACCGTTTAAAGGGTTATTGGGATGATGTTGGACAATCCAAATGGCTTTGAAGGTGTAAATTAGAGAGAAGGGGAAGTCCCCTTTTATAAGAGGGGTGAGGGGCACCTTAGGAAAGGCTGGAAATATTATTTTATAATAAAATAGTTTTCATTTTCTAATGGCTCCAAAATGAATTATTTAAAGGCTAAGGTGGGGAGGGGTCCAAAAAAACTCAACCAATAGGTTTTAGATAGGTTTGGGTCACTATATTAACCTTATATTTTTTATTTAACTCTTAGTTAAATAGTTTGACATTTACCACATCTCTTTGTATTTTTATATTATATGGTTAATAAACATACAGTAAACTTCCAAGAGAACCCCAAGTGGTTAATTAATGATACACCTATAATTATATAAGTCTTTTTGCCGAACCATAGATTTTTATGTATAGAATATCAATTAATAATATAATATCTGTTTTAATAACTATTTTATGTCGAATTTTACACTATTTGGTATTTTGTTTTTTCTAAATTCATAACAGCATTATTACTTCAAAAAAAATTTCATCTAACCATCTTTAACATGAAATGTTACCCTACGAAATTAGTTTAATTCATAAAAATTCTCAAATTACTATTATTTGTTTTTTTTTAATATCAATTATTTTAATATTTCATTAATTAGGTAATTACTAAATCATCATTGTGGCATAAATAAATTAAAGTATTTAATTTTTAAAAAATATAAATAAAATAACATTATGTAGGAAGGTTTTTTTATATTTTTAATGAATATTTATAGTCTGATTTATCTTATGTGTAACCCAATATTAAAAATTGTTTAGTTATTAAACATTGAATTTAACACTTTTAACTCTTCTTTAAACAAAATAATAATAAATGTCCTAATCTAATCCTTGTGATTCAAAGGGGGTAATATTTTATCCCTAAGGTTTATTTGGTCTAATTACAATTATCCAATATAATTAGGACATGTGTTAGGGAAATTATATTATTATTTTTACCCTTAATTATCATATTTACTTTTTACCATGGTAAATAAAATAAAAAGTTACTATTCAAAAAATAATATTTTCATCTAATTGAACTAAATTTTACTTACAGATATAAACCATGTCTCTCAGATTTTTGAAAATCAACTCACAGAATCGTTAAAATTAAGTTTTCTGTTAATTTTCAAATGCTCCTAGGAGGTGGGTAAAAGATGGTAAAAAGTTAAATAACATTTATATATATCTAAAATTTCTATTAACTCACCCCAATGAATTAAATTGAACTAATATATGTATTATGTATCTATTTTTACCTAAAATATATTTAAATAAAATAAATAATTTTTTAAATAAAAATATGGGTTTAAACTATAACTCAGTGTTTTTCACTATTCATCAAAAAATGAATGTTTTCAAAAAAATACAAAAAATTCACCCTATGTATATTTTGATATTCCAAATCCGAAAATGAAGTCCATTTTGAAATATAAAATTTATAAAATTAAAAAAAGTGGGTATTAATATTCATAACAACTAGTTTGATTGGTTATAATGTGTTAGAACTCAATGTTGCGTACAACATACGCGATTCTATTATTCAAAGAGAAACATACCGTGGATGATTTGGGTGTTACATTCTCTCCTTCTTCAAATAATATCTTCCTAGAAATTTCTAGAATATTACATCATAAAAAGATTCGGGTTGTTCTTTATCATAAGTTCCTCGGGTTCCCACACTGCCTCTTCCATCATATAGTTTCTCCATAGAACTTTTACCAGACTAGTCGTCTTGTTTCTCAGCACATGTTCTCATGTATCAAGAACCTTGATAGGAGCTTTGAAATAAGACAGATCAGGTACGAGTTCTAATTCCTCATAAGTGAGTACATGTATTGGGTGAGGTACGTATTTTCTCAACAGTTATGTGTGGAATACATAATGAACTTTTGAGAGACATGGCATCATTCCCAAATGGTAAGCTAGAGCCCCAATTCGTTCTAGAATTTCAAAGGGTCTGATGTACATGTGACTCAATTTATCCTTCTTACTGAAACGTATAACACCCTTCATTGGAGATAACTTCTGGAAAACATGATCTCTTACCTGAAATTCCAAATCCTTCCTTCGATTATTGGCATATCTCTTCTTCTTACTTTAAGCTTCTTTGATGTGAGTTTGGATTACAATTACCTTTTCTATCGTTTCGTCAAAAAGTTATAGGCCTATGAGTTTTCTTTCACGAACATCATTCTAACAAGTAGGTGTGAAACATATATTTCCATATAACGCTTTATATGGTGCCATCTAAATACTTGAATGAAAGCTATTATTATAGGTAAATTCTACCAGAGGTAAATATTGATCCTACATACAATTAAAGTCAAGTGATTATGATCCCAACATTTCTTCTTAGGTTTGAAATGTCCGTTCTGATTGTCCATCAGTTTGAGTGTGGTAAGCAGTGCTCAAACGAAGTTCTGTATCCTGGGATTTCTGAATATTTTCTATAATATTGATGTAAAACGTGGATCATGATCATAAAAAATTGATAGGGTACATCATGAAGTCTTACAACTTCATTAATATATTTCCTTGCTAATCGTTCAAGTGGTAAATCCTCTCTTATAGAAATAAAATGTGCTGACTTGGTAAGATGATCAATAATGACCCATATTTCATAGTTCCTTCTAGGAGTCTTTGGTAGTCCCATGAAAAAGTCTATAATAATATCATACCATTTCTACTCATGTATGGGAAGAGGTTTCAAGACTCCTCCCGGCTATTGCCTTACAGCTTTCACTTGTTGAAAAACCATACATCTTGACACGAAATCAGAAATCTCCCTCTTCATGTTGTCCCACCATAATTGTTCCTTCAAATATTTATACATTTTGGTGGTCCTAGGGTAAATAGAGAAACTGGAAGTATGAGAATCATCCATCAATTCGTTTTTGAGATTTGGTATATCGGAACACAAAGTCTTTTCCCAAATTTCAAAATTCCATCTTCATATACAGTGTCACTCAATCTCCCATTATTCATAGCTTTAGTCTTCTTCTGAAACTCCACATCAATTGCTGGATAACTTTCTATACTTTTTAGTAAAGATGGTTTACCAGCCTTTTGAAAAAGAATTGATGTTTGACCTTCCATGGTTATTCCCATATCCATATTTACTAGATCCATTATAATAAGATCCCTTTCAACTCTCATCTTGTTCAAAACTCCATTATCTTTTCTGCTCAAAGCATCTTTCCCCTTAATTTCCTTCCCTAGATGGTAGTGTATCATGAAATCAAAATCCATGATTAGTTCAAGCCATATCATTTGCCTCATGTTGAGTTCTTTCTGTGAGAGAAAATAGTTCAAACTCTTGTGATTGGTATATATCTCACATTTTTCACCATAGAGATAATGTATTCATATCTTAAAAGAAAATATTACAGTTACTAAAATAATATCATGAGTAGGATAGTTTTTCTCATGAATTTTTAGATGTCATGATGCATAGGAAATAACTGTATCATTCTGCATAAGGACACAACCAAGTCGTTTCATTGATGTATCACTATAAATAATAAACCCCTCCTACTGTGACGGTAGTGTCAAGATAGGCTCATTGACTAATATTCTCTTCAATTATTCATAAAATTCTTCACACTCTTTTGTCCTAACAAATTTAACCACTTTTCATGTGAGCTTTGTTAATGGTTTAGCCAACAGGGAAAATTTTTGGACAAAACGCCGATAATAACTTGATAAACCTATAAAACTGTATACCATAGTTATACTCGTAGGTGCTGGCTATTCTTGGATTTCCTTGGTCTTATAAGGATCAACATAGATTCCATCCATAGAGACAATATTTCCAATAAATGAAATCCTTTTAATCAAAAATTCACACTTTCTAAACTTCCCATATAATTCATGTCTTCTAAGAGTCTTCAGGATAATGCTCAAGTGATTTTCAAGATCTTTATAGATTTTGGTGTATACAAGATATCATCAAAAAATTCCACTAAAAAGTTATGAAGACATCATTTGAAAACTCTATTCATTAGACCCATGAAGACAGAGGGTGCATTAGTCAATCCAAAAGGAATTACTATAAACTCCTAATTCCTGTACCTGGTTTGAAATGCTAATTTCGGAATTTCTTCCTTCTTCACAGACAACCGATGATATTTAGATCGAAGGTCAATATTTGAAAAGTATTTTCCTCCATAAAGATGGTCAAATAAATAATCAATACGACGTTGGAGATACTTTTTCTTTATTGGTATAGCATTGATCTTCAATTAGTCAATGCACAACCTCATAGATCTATCTTTTTTCTTAACAAAAAGTATAGGGGATCCCCATTGGGAAACACTAGGGATATTAAATCCCTTATTACTTTATTCCTCTAGTTGTGTCTTTAGTTCCACTAATTCCACAGTGGCCATTTTATATGGGGTCTTCGATATGGGCATTGATCCAGGAATTAAATCAATGGAAAACCCAATTTCTCATTCTAGAGGATGTCCTGGTAAATCTTCTAGATACACATAAACATATTATTTCACAATAGTTGCATCCTCTATTTTAACATTCATTTCCTCATCCACAGTTATTTCATTCTCTTCCCCCCCCCAATAATTGAATTTCGTTGAGCTACTAGGGGTTGATCTAGATAAATATTAGGTGGTGACGTTTCTGCTCTAAAGAAATGGTACTACTTATCATCATCAAAAATTGTAACCTCTTTCTTTTTACAATAAATTTTCGAATCATGTTCTGAAATCCAATCTATATCGAGGATTATATCAAATTAAATCATGGGTATGACAATGATATCAGCATATTAAAAACATTTATATACCCTAATGAAGACTGATTCACAAAACATTGTTGCAATGATACTTCCCTTCATAGTTTTTACTCACAAATCCCTTGTTAAATCAAATTTAAAATATCTAATTTTTTTAGCCAACTAGAAAGATATGAAAAAATGTGATGATCCAGAATCAAATAATGAATTTTCTAAACTTGAGGAAACCATTAAATTACCTAGAACTTTGTCCTTCGGAGCATCAACCTCAGTAGCAGTGATATAATAATCTTGTAATTTTCTACGTAATGTTCCCCTGACACATAGGAAATTCATTTACATAATTCCCCCTTTCTCTATAATTGTTGAATTCAACATCAACAACCTCTTTCTTCCCCTTGCAATCATAGCTTGGTGTCCTTTTTCAACACACTTGTAACAGACTCCCACTCCCTTCAGGATAGTACCAGGGTGTTTCTTCCCACATATACTATATAATGTATATTCAAATTTTCCTTTCTTCCAATTATTTCTATTTCCATAGTGTTCATTAGATCTCTTCTTCTCTTTATTTTCTTAAAAGTCGTAAGACGTAGAGAATTATTTTTATCTCTTGATAGCACATGAGAAAATATCTTCGTACGATGAGAAGTATTATGAGACTAATTCTTGATGGATAAATGTTTTTAACACATCAAAGAAATGATAAATATTACATATTTGGTTACATATATAATATGCAACATGCCTTGAAAATCTTGTAAAGATACCTTCATACTTTGAGGGATTTCCCATCCTTCTTTTTCCTTAGACTCAAAAATTTCATTCCATATCCACTCGATGGTCACAAGGAAAGTATTTTTCAATGAAAATTACATTAAAATCCCTATATTACATATTTGATAAGTCCTCATCTTCCATTGTGTTTTGAATCAATGACCACCATTGATCAGCATCTCTAGTGAGGCGGTAAACTACCCTGAAATGTTTTTCCCTTTAGCTAATCCCAATGATGTGGAATATTTTTTCTTAGGAATTTATCCATTTCTCAGAAACTAATGGATTTGTACCCCCATTGAATGTTGGTAGTTTTTTTCTCATTAAGTGATCTAATATTGACCCTCCACACCATGGATCAGGGTGCTCTATATGGGTAAGGTTATTATTAATAACCTGAGTGAGTTGTCCCAATATAGTGATAAGATGATCAACACTAGTTGTATCACCGTCTCCACTATAATTATATTTAGTAGAAGGGAAATCCCCACATGGAGTGCATGCATGGATACAGTTTCAATTCCTTCCACTAAGCTCTATTTCTAATCAATGGCATAAACTAGATTAGTTTATAAATCGAAATACATAATTCCAAACTTGTAAAACACTTAACATAAATTGAACAATTTATGGATATAATCCATAATCATAAAAAAAATTTCTTTGAGGATGTATATACTAATAAACCCTTCATAATGGTTGTTAAAGAAAATGAGAATTATCCTAATCATATCTGTAATGGCCTGGGGTTTTTTGGGGTCCATTACTTTGTGAAAATCTCATGATGGGAATCTCGGTGATGATTGGCCAACGGTAGGCCTACCGGTAGTAGGCCTACCGGTAGCTCGGTCTACCGGTAGCTGCAGCCTACCCGTAGCTCTGTTTACCCGTAGCTCGGTCTATCGGTAGCTGCAGCCTACTAGTGGCTTAGTCGACCGGTAGCTGTAGCCGAACGATAGCTCGGCTACCAGTACCTGTTAGCCACCGGTAGCTTGGCTACCTGTAGATGTCAACCACTTGTAGCTCTCAGCTATCATTCACTCTCACCTACCCTGTGGGGTCTTTCCAGTAGCGCTCCTTTTTGCTTGAATTTGGTTTTAAAACCTATTTTTACCCCATTAAACTCATTTTAAAGCCCAGAAACGCCCATAAATGTTTTAATTAAATATTTAATGAATTAACGTGGTGTCGGTTTAAAGAGCCTTTAATAACGTTACCGCGTGGTCAACCCACGACCTTGCGCCTTGCACGGTTTCGTGTTCTTATCTCAACCACCCCCAACCCTTATAACTAAAGGGTTCACCGTGAGTTTCTTATTTTCTCGATCACCTCTACGAGGAGTACCCTTCAACTAGAAGAGCCAATTTTCATTCAGGCGAGCTGCATCGCTATCCGTGACACTCCGCGCCCGGCCATGGCGTCGATCGTCGATCAACAAGTAGGTAATTCTCCTTCGTCTCTCCCTTTTGTGTATCGTGCGGGGTGGGCGTGCTTTTGTTTTTGTAGAATTAGATAAACCATACCTAAATAAATATAATGAATTAATTCTATAAGTAAAGAAGGGGGGATGTGATCGTTGATGTTGTTTTATATTATGATCATCTTTCTGAATTGTGCGGGCTTACGACTAGTGAAAATCATTGCCGTTGGTGGTCTTTCTCTGTGCACTAATGAACCCCCGGTGATGTTTTAAATGGCTTGTCTGTGGTTGTGAACTCCTGCTATAAAAATGAAATTGGTTAATCACGTATACCCAGTTAAATAAATTTAAAGCACCAGGATCACCCCTTCTGTGATAACCCACGGTTAAAGCACACAAAAATTGAAATCATGGAGTGTGTAAAATCTTTTAAATCTGAAAATACTAGCATGACCCTACTTTGTGTTGGTGGTAGTGGTTTGGTTGTTTTTCGTTTATGGTTAGATTGCTAGAGATGTGGCAGGGGATGGGATCCCCTATTTTTATACTCTAGGTGGTTGTAAAATTGGGGATGAGATCCCCTATTATTATGGATTTAGTGGTTGCGAGTCTTAAGACCGGGTGGTTACCTTGTTTATATCACGAATTGGGGTGGGATCCTCTGTTGATGATAAAACTGTTTGGGAGAGGGACATGGGGCAGTGTCTCAGGGTTTCTTTGGTTCCAGAACTTCGAGGGATCCTACTTATCCCTTTGTTGTTGTGACTTTACAAGAGAACTGGGTGTGAATGTTTAAATTGATGTATGACAGGATTCTTTTCCTTGGTTTGTGCTTATGATATTATTTTCCCAGTAGTGCATAAACTTGTTTAAAATTTATTACTGAACATGAAAACGAATGGGACAAATGGGTTCCGTTGGCGAGAGTTTCGACTCGGACTTGAGTGATGTCGTGACCTGTAGGTTGTCTGAAGAAAAACCTAACTTTGGGTGAGTTCGCCTATATATATACTTTTAGGCTTTTGATCCTTATTCGCACCCCACCCAAGTTCATAACTTTGTGCCGAACACCCCCATTTCTTGGGGGAGGGTGCTTTTCCCAACACTATTATTAGTGGCTGGTTATTAGCTCCTTTTCTGCTCCCTTTCTCAGATAGCCCAAGTATCTTCGGGCAGGCTGTGATGTCCTGAGGTCCATTGTTATCCCAAGAATCTTTGGGTGGGGGTAGTGTGGTAGTTATGTCCCAAGTGTGTGCGGGCATGTAGTTTCCCAAGTATCTTTGGGATGAGGCCCATGTGTCTTCGGGCGTGGCAGTGGATCTTCGAGCCGAGGTGTCTTCGGGCGTGGTGGTGGTTATCGTGGCCTAGGTGTTTGCAGGTGTGGCTACGTGTGACAGTTATGGCCCAGGTGTTTGCGGGCGGGGTTTGGAAGTGGGAAAACGTGAGGATGTGGAACAGGTGTGTGCGTGCGGGGTGAGGTAGTGGGACTGCGGTGAGAATGGCAGGATTGGTTCGATGCGTATGATGTCTTCAATAACCAGTGTGAAAGTGGCGTGGGGTACCCACACAATGATGTTCTATTACTATACATTACTTGAAATGTGTTATTTGGGGAGTGTGCCTTGGTGAGGCTTGTGTGGATAGTTGACCTTGTTAGGTGTTTGGTTTACTCTTTTTCTCACGGGACTTTAGTACGTTCCCCCACTTGTGCACAAGAGTCTTGGGTTTTCCCTACTGAGTATACTTATATGCTCACCCGACGTATATAAAACTACTTTCAGGTTTCCGGGAGGACTTCGAGGATCGCGCGGGGCCATACTAGCATGGACCTTTGGGGCAGTTGCAGTTGCTGTTTTTCTTTCTTTGGTACATTACCTTTGTAGTCACTTGTACCTTGTGGTTTATACTTTTGGAACATGCATATGGGAATGGTTTACTTTTGGCTTTACTTTTCACTTAGTTTTGGTGTTGTTGAGTTTTCATCATCTTATCTTCCAGTCCTATAAAACGAAAAGGGTAATACCATCCATTTAGTGTGTGTTTTTATACCCATGGTGCAAGTCGCCACTTCGGGACCTATTGAGGGAGGGTTTCAGGGGTCATTATCTATCCTTCAACTTAAATAAGGAAGGTCCTGGAAATATTTTGACCCTTCCCTCCTTTTGGTGAAGGCGGGTTGTGACAATATCCCCCAGGAGTGTTGTACAAAGAGTGCATCAAGGCCCATTGTCGTGCACCAATTCCCGTTCGAGTCTAGATCAATGTGGTGTTTTCAGGTTTTACCCCAAGGTACATCTGTGTGAGAGCCACCTCTATCTTCTCATATCTAGACAGGGATGTATTTCTTGGAAAACTCACAAAACCTATTCAATACCAAAATTTTAGGAATTTCATATATACTAATTCTCAAAGTATATCTTAGGGCTATGTGCTCTAATCAATGATTATCTTAATCTATTTTCAAATGTTTGTACTAAAATTCCTCTGATATCAATTGCATCACCCCAACCCAAGAATCCCAGATTCGGTGCATTATTACGTATCATTGGCATGATCAAAAAAGATCAAGTCTCAAAAGAACGATTAGTTTAGTAACTTTGGATGTACTATATACATTTATATTGTTTACATTACATCATAAAATGGAAAACTACAAGAACATTGTTTCCATAGACAACACTGAGATCCCATATAATATCCATGTAGGTCATTCATAATATACTTCTTCGCATCCTGGGAAAAATAAAACATAGAAAGGGCTGAGCTCAGATGCTCAGTAAGGATAATAATATAGCATAAACTTTCATAAATAAGGATAAAACTTTAAGGCAATGTATCAGAAGAAAAAAGGCATTTTAAACATGAACATCAGCATAATATGGAAAATATAAAATCAAAATAATTCCATTTACTTAATCACATGGATATTCTACTGGTCGAATAATCACATGAAATATCAATAGCCTTTTTCATAATGATGGAATTCATAATGCCAGACTTTCATAACCACATAGTCAAGGCCTTCTGCCAAGACTACAAATAAGATTTTGTCAAGGACTTGTGCCAATACACTATTTGGTCTCATGATACCTACCCATTCATCGATGAGCTATAGCGGTCTCCACCAGTCACATACTATGTCCAATGCATTCCTCATATTAAAAGGTTTAAACATAACATAAACATTCATATTAAAAATAGCATATGAAATGTCAATCCTTTATCTATAAACCATGAATGGAGTAAAAATAACACATCCACAGTCAATCATATCACAAGACCTTAAATAAAATAAGTATTATCTGTATCATAATAAATCAAATTGAAAAAAGCATAAAATTCATTAATGGATGTTGACATAGATGAAATCGAAACCTTTTTAGAGAAATATCTATTTCTATTTTCAAATTATTTAAAAGTCATGTAATTATAAAAGAAATCATTTATTTTTGAAAATATTCTAATAATATTTTAAGGGATGCTTCGACGTTGTTATAACGGAGGAATGGAGCTGCACCCGCCTTATAAGTTAAAAAACATTCTTACCTTAATTTTGTCAAAAAGGTCATAACATACCTTGTTTGGAAATTTACAAAAATATTACTTTCAAAACATCGAAGGTCAAAAAAGGGTATACATTTATTTAACCCATAGTCTAGGAAATATTAAAAATGGTTTGAAATAAATTTTTACGAAACATGGATGTGGATGATAAAGAGGACCTGGTAGATAATTATGTATAAACAATCTCGGATAATAAAGAAACTTCATAATTAACCCTTACCTTGTACTTTTCCTTGGTCAAGGGTAAGTTAAAATCCTATATAATGGTGAAATAATTTTTATTAAATTATTCAAGAATCATATACATTAATATTATATCATATATGATCTTTTAACATTGCATTGTTAATAATATCTTAGTATTATTGTCGTTCGGGTTGTTAACTGTTTCGTTTTCCTTTATATGATTTGTTACGTAAGTAATGTTTTTTTTGGATAGAATGTATATAATTAATATTCAGAATGATATGAAGTCTTTAAACATTAATTTTAATCATCTAATAAAACTTATTTTTGAATGGATATGATGGGGAATGAATCTCATCGCGTTCGTCGAGATGGTAATCTGTAAGTACGCATGAGCGACAATATCATTCTTTTGATATTAAACTAATATATATTTGGATGGTATATAATATATAAAAAATCATTATAATTTTATATTTATTATTTACATTAATTAAACATCATTATTATACCAATCCAAATAATAATGTATTGAATAACAATTATAGCACGACGTGGAGACGGTAAGCCATATGTAGACACGCATGGTGACATGTCATTCAAAGATGGATAATATAATGAATATAGTTGTACCATATTTATAATAAAATCATAGTATATAGAAGATACTTGAGTTATTATTTTATAATAGAAATAACAATGAAAGAGGAGGTGGAAGAAGAAAGAATCTTGAAAGAGGTGATAAAATATTTTCATCTTCTTCGGGTTCTTCCATTTTATTTGATCAAAATGGATTCTTTGGTTGGCTTTCTGACTAAAGTAAGGCATCTATGATTAAGGGAGGATAGTTGATAGGGTATTTTGGTAGGGTATGGCCTATCCAAATTGCTTTAAAGTTGTGAATTAGAGAGAAGGGGGAGTGATTTTTTATAAGACGGGTGAGGGGAACCTTATGAAATACTAGAAATATTATTTTATAATGAAATCATCTTTGGTTTCTAATGACTCCAATATGAATTATAAAAATGATAAGGTGGAGATGGGTTGAAAACCACCCAACCAATTTTTTTTAGATAGGTTTGGGTCACTATATTAACTTTCTCTTTTAGATTTAACTCTTAGTAAAATAGTTTGACATTTACCATGTCTCTTTGTATTTTTATATTATATGTTAAAAAACATTCTATATACTTAATAGAGAACCCCAAGTGGTGTATTAATGATACACCTGTCATTATATTAGTCTTTTGGCCGAACCTTAGATATTTAGCAATAGAATATCAATTAGTTATATAATATTTGTTTTAAAAACTCTTTTATGTCAATTTTGACACTATTTGGTATTTTTTTACTAAATTCATAATAGCATTATTAATTCAGAAAAAAATTTATCTAACCAAACTTAACATGTCATATTATCCTATAAAATTAGTGTAATTCATAAAAATTCTCTAATTACATTTATTTGTATATTTATAATATCATTTATTTTAATATTTCATTAATTAGGTAGTTACTTCATCATCATTGTGTCATCAATAAATAAAATAATTTAATGTATAAAAAGTATAAATAAAATACCATTATGTATGAAACCATTATAGATTTATAAATAATATTTATAGTTGAATTTATCTTATTTTTAACCCTATATTAAAATGGATTAGTTATTAAACATTGAATTTTAAAGTTTTAATGCTTCTTTGAATTAAATAATAATAAATGGCCTAATCTAATCCAAGTGGACCTAAAGGATCATATTATATTTATAAGTTTGTTTGTGGTCGAATAATACTTATCCAATAGAATTTAGACATGTGTTAGGGTAATAATAAAATCGTTTTTACCCTTAATTACCCTATTTACTTTTAACTGTGGTAAATAAAAGTAAAAAGTTTCTATTCACAAAAAATTATCTTCTTCTTATTAAACAACATTTTACTTACTGATATCAAATGTTGCTCTCAGATTTTTTAAATTCAACTCACATAAGCGGTAAAATTATGTTTTATGTAAATTTTCAAATGCTCCTTATAGGTGGGTAAAAGACGGTAAAAAGTTCAAATTTTTTTTTATATATCTAATATTATTAGAAGAATAAATATGTACAACCTGCTATATAATCAATAGAGTTTTAATTAGACAAATTTTAAAAAAGTCACCCTAAAAAATCTGGAATAAAAGAAATCCTAAAGTAAATTACTTTAAAGATATTGGATGCAAGGTTTACACCTTAATCAACAAGGTAAATTTTGGTATGTTTGATGCAAAATTTGATTAAGGAATTTTATAAGAACATTATGATACTTCCAAAGCATATATAGTTTTTAATAAAATGTCAAGGATTTTTGAAGATCATTTCATGTGAAATTTGATGAATCTGGTCCCCTTGAGAAAAGGAAAGACCAAATTGATAAATATGACTCTAATGATAACATGAGACTTGAGAACATAAAAGTCGAATTTGAAAAAGATTTGAATGAAATTTAGTCTAGTGCAGAAGAACATGACATTGAAGAATATAATAGTGTACTACATAGATAGTTAATATCCCTGAAGAATCACTGTTTAGAAACTATTATAGGAAACCTAGATACTAGGGTAAAATCTAGAATAAATGTTGAAAATCATGTTTAATTCTCTACCTTTCTATCCCAATTAAAACCTAAGACATTAGAACAAGACTTAGTTGATGAATGTTGGATGATAGAAATGCATGATGAACTAAACAAGTTCCTGAGAAATGATATTTGGAATGTAGTTGAAATAACTAAGAACGATCCAGTTATAAAAACTAAATCGATATATAGAAATAAACAATGTTACGATGGAATAATAACTATAAATAAATAAAGACTAGTATCCAAACAATATAATCAAGATGAAGGATTAGATTATGATGAGACCTTTTCACCTGTAACTAGATTTTAAGCTATTAGAATCAGTTTTTCATATGCATCTCATATGAACATTAAATAATTTCAAATGGATGTTAAGTCTACCTTTTTAATTGTCACTTATTTGAATAATTTTACATTGAAAAACCATCGGGTTTTGAAAATTCACAAAAACCAAATTCTTTTTTGAATCATACTAAAGCTCTTTATGGCCTTAAATGAGCACCTAGAGCTTGGTATGAATGAATAAGTTCATTTCATTTGAAAAATGATTTTACTATTGGGATGGCAGATCAAAAAATGTTTAAGAAAACGATTAACTCTAATATTTTATTGGTTCAAATTTATATTGATGATGTAATTTTTGGTTAAACAAACAATAAAATTTCTCAAGAGTTTTCAAATTTAATGGAAAAAGAATTTCAAATGAGTATGATGGGAGAATTAAATTTATTTTTAGGACATCAAATTTATCAAAAGGATTTTGGAAATTTTTAAATCAATGAAAATACAATATTGATTAACTAAAAAAAAATTGGATATGAAAACAAAAATACATATACAACTCATATTATATGAATATAAAACATGATTTGGATAAAACAGGAAAATCCTTTGACAACATGTTATATAGATGTATGATTGGTAGTTTATTATATATTTTTAATAGCATGTTAGATATAATGTATTCAGTATGTATTTGTGAAAGATTTCAATATGACCCTAAAGAATCTCCCTTATGTTTTATCAAAAGAATTTTAATATATTTAAAAGGAATTGCTTTTCAATATCTTTTCTGTCAAAAACCTTCTGAATTTAATTTAATTTCATATTCTGAGGTTGACATTGGATGTTGTATATTAGATATAAAATGAACCTTAGTGACTAGTTATTGTTTAGGAAAATATTTAGTGTCATGGTCTAGTTAGAAACAACACTCGTTTTCCTATTCAATAGTCGAGACCGAGTATATATCATGCAAGAAAGATGTTTTGCATATGTTTTGTGGATGAAAAACACTCTTATAGAATCTAGACAAAATTTTTATAATAGACCTATTTTATGTGATCATTCTAGTGTTATAAATATTTTAAAAAACCCAATTAATCATTCTAGCACTAAGTATACTGATATTAAACATCATTTTCTATGAGATCATGTTTTTAAAAAGGATATATATTCTTCGAATTTATATGTACTGAAATTAAATTAGCTGATATTTTTACTAATCCATTTGCCACACCAAGGTTTGAGTTTATTAAGCGGGAGGTAGGTTTGTTTATTTTTAAATGAAATTTTAATTTTAATTTTTCTAGTTTAATTATTTTAATATTAAATTTTAAAATTTTATATAAATTTAATTAATTTTTTTAAGAATATTTTCATATTTTTTTCTACTGATTTAAATATTTTCCTTATACTTTTTACATTTAAATAATATAGTAATTACAATGTATGTAATAACACAGGAATCAAAGATGTGAGAAACCATTTCAAATTCCAAACCCGTTCATTTTCTCCATAGATTTCGAAACACCAAAAAACCCTTACCGCCTTATTCTACCTTTAACTAAAACTTATAATCCCTAACCCTTCACACCTTATGAAATTTGAAATAGAAATGGACAAAAAAAGAGAATCGTTGAAGGAGAAGACTGTAATGCAAAGAGTCAGAACACGACATGAAGAAAGATTCTATTGGAAAAAGTAATTGACGTCGAATGGCTATATCAAATAGATCTTTGGCTATGGAAAGCCCTCACATTTCAGAATCTTGAGAAAATTTTCATTAGATAAAATATTGAGTTTATATATGTTGTAGAGCTTCTTCAGTTTTTCAAATTTGTCAGTTTAGTCATGGAGATACAGAGGACACCATATTTTCAAAAATTGATGATTGAGATTTTTCAATTTCATTTGTGGAAATAGATTAAATATTAAACTTACCTTAAGAGATAATTTATCATTTCAATAATAAGAATATTAGAGATAATGAACATATGTCAGAGGAAATTATGTCATTTTTATTTTGTTCTACATGTATAAGAAAAATGTTAGTGAAGCATCTAGAACCTGATCAAGAAGTTTCTTATTATGTTCGTGAAAAAAGGTATTTCAATAAGGATGTCAAAGTTGGAGAAGAATTTGTTTCTTGACATGTACATAATGATTTTTTTTATGAGTGAACTCTTGTTGAATTTTTGGAGATATATGGTATTATATCTCAACTACTGCTGTCAACTATAGGCTATAATGAATTTATATCTATTTGAGAGGATCATTTCAAATTTACTATTTATGTCTGATATGGGGATATTAATAGATGCCATAGTAAGATTCCATCACCACAATGTTTTCAATGCTATAAATCTAAGGAAAATTGGATTCTTATGGAGTGTTGTGAAAGGGAAGTATATGCTTGTTGTAGATTAGGAAGACCAAGTCTCGGATTAGGGGGGAAAAGCCTTATAAATCTATGGAAGACATGGAAGAATTTACTGCAAGTGTAATCATAAAAAGATAATGATTTCAAGCAGTTGATCCACCTCATGTTGAGGGAAGTTAATAGGTAAATCAAAGAAAAAGGCATTAAGTGGCTCATACTGGTGAGGATCCTATTCAACCAAAAGTTGATGCAACTGAACCACTTCTAAGATATAGATTTATTAGAAAATCTATAGTACAACTAATTGAAAACCCAATAGTTTCTCAGATTGAGGTGACTCCTCAAGTTGAAAAAGAAATTTTGCCTCAAACTATTGAAAAACCTAGAGAAGTTGAAGGGGATTGACCTCAATTTGATCAAACTATAGAATTGACTATGATTGTTCAAGAGTAAGTATCCCAAGAAGAACCTGTATTAGAAGATACCGAATTGGAGGAAATAAATAGACAAAATTCTTAAGAGGAGTAAGATCCATTTATTATGAATCAAACAGAGCACCTCTCTGAAATTTGCATTGAAATTAATTATAATGATTTTTCATTAAATGATTCAGGGATGGACTTCAAGGAAGACTCAGTAGAGAATCTAGTATCGATAGAGGATAAGAGAAATCAGATTCATAATACCTACAATTAGTTTTGAAAAATGAAATTGAATCCCAGACTGATAATCAAGAACATAGAATCTCTAATTATGTGATTGAGGATGTTGAGGAGCTGTATAGAATTTTAATCAGAGTTGAATAAGAAAATTCTGCTTTGATAAGAGCATTGAAAAATAAAAATGAGAGATTTCAAAAATTGAAAGTTAGTTCTATTTCATGAGAAGAAGTTGATGTTTTTAAGAATTATATGATTCATAATGTTTCAAATTTGAAATCTGATATGGTTATGAAGTCATATTTGGATGATTTTATGATTTTCAGGGAGCAATAATTCGCAAATGTCAAAAACAGTCAAGCTAGTACTTTAGGAACGTCGCATCATATGATAAGGAGATTTTAGGCCATTACAACAGTAAAGAGAAATATAAATGTCAGATTATAGGAACTTTAATGCAACAGTTCTCCATTGTATATCTTGTTAGACAACCAAAAGAATCTTGTTAAAGAGTTAACATTAAATGAACCTGGAATAAGAACTTTATTGAATAAGTTCACAGATTTGTTAAATCTTTTTATGGAAACTAAATAAAGGTTGCATGAGATCATTAGAGTCAATTTGATTATGGATATTCACCTGACTCAATATGGAAGAGATCTCATTATCTAGTTTGGAGATGGATTAATGACGAGGATGAGGAATCAGATTGTATAAATCAAGAAAGTAATCTAGATAAGATGAGACCAGTTACAAACATTTCTTCTTTCAATCCTTGATTCCCAATATCATTACAATACTTGTACTTATATTTTCAATAATATATTTTTCCATCCCATATTTATGTTTTATTATTTTACTATACTGTCTATGTAAAATTTCCAGTAATCCTACTACACATATTGATAAATAGTTTATCATATCACATACATAAGATCATTGCTATATTAAAAACTATTATTTTCCATATTCTATCATTCATATTAATATCACAAAAGGGGGAGAAATTTAGATAAACAAAAAATTTTATTTTTAAAATTTTATTTTATGATTTTGAATCTTTTACTGAGGGGTAGAAAAGACACTTTGTTTTTACTTATTTCTATAAAAATGATAAATATAGATAAACATTAAAGGAGAATATTTTTTTGATAAACAATAAATTATATTTTCATTATTTATAATGGAAGATATATTATTTTATGTTATAAAGGGGGGTAAAATGTAAAATTTTGAATGTTTCTATATATATATGTATATTTAACTATGGATAACACAATGTTTATTTCTTTTTGATATAATTTTTTTAAAAATAAATATTGTTTTTACCTTTGAAAAATTAGAAACTATATGCAATTATATTTTTAATATAATTTCATTAGTTATTTCATGGGTTTTATGATCATCAAAAAGGGGGATATTGTTTAGAATGTTCTATTTTCAACAATAATCTATTTTATGAAGGATGGAATGTTGAGAAAAATTCTCTATATTTTTAAGATTATTTCGATGCTCAAAAATACCCATGTTTGTTTTCTAATAATTTTATCTTAAGTGCATTTAAATAATAATAATATTGTTTCCCTATTTTGGAATAATAATAATGTGTTTAACCTATGTGGAATAATTTACAAAGTTTTCGGAAATTTTTTTAGTGTATTAGCATGTTCAAGGAACATGGTTCATGATATGTGTTTTCATAAATCACTTTAGCATGTTCTTGAAACGCTTTTCATGACCTACGTTTATGGAAATAACTTTAGCGTGTTTTGGAAACATTGTTCATTCTTTACATGGTTGGAAATAACTTTAGCATGTTTTGGAAACACAGTTCATACCCTACGTTGAAGAGTTTAGCACAATGATGTAATTCTTTGTTTACATTATGGGATATATGAAATGTTTGGATAAGCAACCATACATTATCGATAAAAGTATGGTTAAGCAACCATATTTTATTAACAAAAGTATGGAAGAAGGACCCTACCTTTGGAAGGAACCATACGTACGGGATATCAGAAAAGTATGGAATAAGGACCATACATTAGTATGGAATGTTATATTTTTTTCTCAAAAGTATGGTTCATCAACATTATTTTTTTAAACAACCTTACGTTGTATCAAAAATTATTGATCGTATACCTTACATTTTGAAGCTCATAAAAGTATGGATCATATACCATAACTTTGAGAGTTCAAGAGAAATATATGAATGATCAACCTTAATTTTAAATAATTAATAATCAAACTTACATTATGAACCATACATTCAGAAAATGTATGCTATACAGTTAAACCCTATGTTTAACATCAGAGATTTAAATTACGACTTTATTAAGAAAGAGTCTTTATCCAAATTATTAGGCAGATTACAAGACATGTTAAATTCCCCAATTTATTGCATGTCTTTGACTAATTAAAATCCATTTATTTGTGACTCAAATGATCGATTTATGAGGATCTTTTCATGGTTAATATTCAGGGGAGTTATGGCTGCTTGGTTATTCCAACATTTGAATATCCCGATTATTAAGGCGACATTTGTGGATCTAAATTTGAATGGAAAATATTTATATATTTATATATATATATATTATTTTTTTATTACTTAGTGGGTGGAGAATCATCAATAAGAAGAAAAATATAACAAGATCTTGAGTTTTTCACTAATATGGTTTTCTGAGACATTCAAGATTTACATATATGCTTTTATAAGGAACCACAATTTTTTTTGAAGAAGATGAAAGACTTTGAAGATTCATCGATTCCAAAACTGGACTCTATTGTGAATCTACCTTTTTTGAAGTGTCTAAATTCATTTCTAGATCTACTACAATAGGATTGGATCAGAACTACTTCCATCTAAAGATCATTCATTCTGAAGATGACGATCCATTGACAGTCAGTTGTGTGTTGTTGCGACTATAAAGAACAATTGGAATGTATTTCAAGACAAATACTATTTTTTTACATTGAGTACCAGCTTCTCATACTATGCTATGTATTCGGTTCTGTGTATGACCTAGAATGATTTATTTTAGCCATAAAATTTGAAGGTATCAACATCTGGCACTCTGTTGTGGATGGTCTGTTGATAAGAGGATCAGATAGTGAAAATCAACAAGATTTTGGAGTAGAGCATTAGTGGAGTGGAATAGGGGGCCTTTATTTCTCTAAACCAATATACATTTTTGGTTTCTTTAACTGGTTATTTTCTACTTCATAAAGAACCATATTAAGATAAAAGGAAAGAGTCGGCCATCTTCATGATTCGTGACAAATTTGTAAAAGACACAATTTACCCACCTCTTGTGCGTATTTGGTATAACCTAACAAAAAACATTCCATGTCTTCCATTTGACTAGGGTGCTCGAGTAGATCATCATGTCTGCATTCACATGGATTTATTGGTTATGATGTGCTATGTTCTTGAGAGCTAGTGAACATAAGAATAAACATGTACTTAAGATTCTCATAGAGTTTTCATTTGGGGTATTTTCATTTAATTTCCCTTTAAAATATAGTGTACCTCCTTCTTTTATCAATTTTCATCATTTGTACATGAATACACCATTTTTTATTTTTCCTTTTCCTCCTTTATTAATTATTTATATTTAAATTTTGTTTCTTTTAATGTATAACAAACACTTCAACTGTTATATTTTGTTACCAAATTTTTATGTCATTGTGTTAATTTGTTCTTGAGGGTATAATATCCCCATCATACCATCATTAGGCCTTTTCTGCTATTTGAATGCCTTTGGTGTATATAGTGATACACTTGAGGTCATATGGTAATATGTTTGATGACATGTTTTTGTGTTTAGTCAGGCCAAGATGATACAAAGCAGTATCTTAGGTTTTATACATATCATATTATTTTGGAATGTTATATAGGATACTCAGATTTTTCTTGTTCTTAGTAAATAATCATTCATTAGAGTGATCAAACCATGAATGATTAAAATTACAGGTTTGTAGAAATGGGATTGTTGTTTTTGTTGTTCAATATTATATATCAATATGATTTCACCTTGATTGATTAGATTAACTTACACGAATTACTAATTGGAATGATTATAGTATTTACCCATATCCTGGAATTTATGGATTGAATCATCCTATGCATCCTTGTGGGAACTTAGGGATTCACATTTAATTTATATTCCATGCTAGATGCCTTCTATAAATGATTAGTTTATAATTTCTTAGGTAGTTCATTCGATTATTGATAAAACATGTTTAAATTTTTGATCAATATTCCTTTCTTGAGTGTTATGACATGATTCTATGATTTTAGTGTTATTATTATCCTGACATTGTGATTCCCAGGTTATGTAGTGGTCTTCCATGGTTAATTTTCATGATTCACTATTTAGTACCATATTAAATTGTATGTTAATTCAATGTTTAGAATTATAAGTTAAATATTAATGATTGAAAAATATTTTGAAGGAAACACCTATCTAATCAATTATGTCATGTTTAATATATTGACCATTTTTTCTAATGAATGGAAAATTTGTGGTTGCAGTTAAATGGGACCCAATTTTACATTTTCTAATGTGTACAGATTCATTTTGATTTCGATCAAGGTGGACAATATATCCTTACAACTATAAATTCTCCTTAAATATATAAAGTTTTTTTAAAAACTGCTATGTCTATGAAATTTTATTTTATCCATTGAAAAATGGTTGCGGTTATATGGGAACTGACCACAACGTGAAAAGTGTTTGGGCTCTTTATAATTTGAGTTTTGGAAAACCATAAAACCAAATCATCTATTATAATCCTTCTACATAGGAACTATTTTAAACACAAATATAGATATGTTTTGACATTAATTGAATGTGATAACATATTAAGGCCTAATAAATTATTTCTTGGGAATAACTACCCATGTGTCTAGGTTTCAAATACACAACATGATCCAAATAGGTTAGTTGGGGCATCTTGCCTCAGGAATGAACTAAAAAGTTTATTAAAATTTCTAGTGCATAATATGATTGGTTTTATTTTCATTGAACCTAAAATGGGATAGCTGGACCCTCATAGGTCACCTTTTCTTTTGTAGCCTTAGTTATTATCCTTTAGGATGAGTTCTTATATTATTCGTTGATGGACTTTTAAAGTTACCATAACTTCTTACACTGTTTTTCTTATAATCATCTAGTCGATTTCTTTTTGACGGGTACCTTTTTAATTAATATAAGAACATTTAATATTATTCTAGATGTAATTTTGTGAGGACAAATGAATATATGGATGGTGTTAAAATGGATTACATAATGAAATGACATGTGTATGATAGGTTTCCAATAAATGTTAATGTTTAAAAGATGTTTTGTATGAATTCCATATTTTTCCTTTTCACCTTACCCAGTTTAGTTTTCATCATGTTTGGTATTTTTTTTTCATAAGATTAAACCCCATGATTTTTAAATAATTAAACGATAATGGTTAAATTCATTCAAATAGAACCATAAGTGGGGTTATTGTCATGGCCTTCATGTGAGTGTAGATCGGTGTTCATTAAGGTCACCCGAGAACTGGAGCATGAACGTTTATATTAGGTATCTTATCAAATATCTCAAACCAAGGAGACATGTTATATTAGTTAATGAACTTTTTGGCATTTTCCAGTGGTTGGATAGATGCTTCGTATTTCAGAAAGTGTATGGCATGTTGTAGTTAGCACCCTCAGATCTTCAAATCTCTTTCTAGTCACTTGTGACTTCTTTTCTGACTAGTGGTAATATTCATGTGTTGTGGTACCTCACATTACTCTTTTTTTTAAATGTTTCCCATGTTTTTATGGATTATTTTGTTTTTTTGACCATTTATACGTTCATGTGCGTTACAAAATGCTCACTTCCAGCGAGATAGACATTCCAAGGTCATGGCCGACCACATAGTAGGTATTATGGAACTTCTTTTCATTCTTCTCTAGTGTTGGATGAATTGGGATTTTATCAAAATATTTTATAGTCATACTGAGTGATGTGACTCTGGGATAGTTATTTTGAGTGGGACATCAGATAATTGAATACATAGGGATGATAAGCCTATGTGATTTATCCATGATGTATTATTTCCCTAGTAATCTCGATGTAGTATGACTTATCATTCGAGATATCAATGAGTTGATAAATGTTACAACAAATTGTTTATGTTTTGTGATAACGAATTAATATTTATCGATTTTTATTGAATTATATGTAATATATTGAGTAGAGTGACATGAGATTCTCCCAAAGTCAAAATATTCTCTATTCTTGGGATAATGCTATCATAGGATCAGGTGTTTGACATGCCAGTCAATTTCTCAAAAAAAAATTTGATAATGATATAATGAATGTAGATATAACATATGTGGAGATTCATGTGTGCATATAAGTGTAAATTTAATATAGATATCTTGATTGGATGGTAATCTATAACATTTCAGATTAACGCTTGATGAAGTGTGATGGACACCTCATAGAACCGTAGTCAGTGGTCAATGGAGTGTGTGTCGAAACATGAGTTTCATCTCTATTTATGTCAAACATTAATGACACTCCTATGGAATTGATAAAACCATCAATTTTGGTTGAATGTTTCCTTCCTATTATAAGGAACACAATCATAAAAATACTATTTGAAAATGGTATTTCTTTCTTAAAATTCCATGGTGTCCAATAATCTCTTTCATTTATGTTGATTCTTGCTAGATATTGTTATAATGTTGTTCCTAGAAGTACACGAAATTTGTGAAGACACTATTATATGAAAATGAGCAATGATGGTTGCACTAGAGTTACCATGGGGTTCTTTCGGTGGTGAATATTTTGTGGTTAAATTGTTTATGAGTCATAATGTGAAGATGATCATTTTTTAGAATAAGTCAACAATTAGTAGATCAACTATTCCTGTTTTTTATGGTTGGGTATTCTTGGGTGGAAACCATAACAGAAAATTCAATTTAATGTTACAAAAGTGTATCTGGTCATCTTTGGAAACTATTAAAATCCTCTTAGTGTACTCTCTCATAAAAGACAATAATGTCCCTTATATTGACATTTTCTTGGTACACTAAGATATCATCAGTTGTACAATGCACTATGTTTTAAAACACCATTTGTGTTGTTAAGTGGCCTCTATAATAGTTCACTCTAAAGCATGGTTTTCCATAGAGGCATGGATAGTCTGACATAATACAAAGATTCCTAAGTAAGAATGTCATGGTCAGATTCATGGTCATCAACCATTTTTATTTTTACTTGATCTACAAGAGGATTCATCTTTGGACACAAGATGTGTTCTTAGTATATAAACATTTTGATTGTACCAATGACTCAATAAGAAAAAATGAGCATGGTTTCCCTTGAATGAGCTCCATGGACTCTGGTTATTAACACTGAGGATACCCCAAATCTTATTTAGGGTTGATACTTGTGTCTTAATTATAAGAATCTAAATGTTATATATTTAGAAATGTTCCTTGTTCATACAGAGGCACGATAGTTTAAATGTGTGTTTTTGTTAGAAACATCACCATAAGACAATTCACATTTTCACTGAGCATGATTCGTGAGGCAATGAGATGCCATCATCTATAGGATATAGACATAGATTTTAGAATATTCCATTACTCTAAGTTGAGTTTTTTTAGAACATTTTACTAGCTATGGTTATAATGCATTTCAATATCTCTTGCCATTCGTGGATGGTGAGATATATTTCATGGAAATTCCATTAGGTTAAGACATATGTGATGTGACTATCGACTAAAACTTTTCATGGAAAGTATGTTACAATTAGTTTAAATGGAGAAATTTTGGAATCGACCATTCGGTCAAACCATGATTCATGTCTCATGTCGTATGCATAATTGGAATACTGCGAGCACATTTTAATGTGAATTTTAGTAGTAGTGATTCTATGATCTAGAATTGGTTGTTGAAATCCTAAAACAATGTTGGACGTTCCATAGGACGAATGGGTAAAGATACTATTTGGAGATCATTTCTCTATTTTTTACAGGATTAGGAATGATCTTTTTCAGTGTTTGAGTGTTGAAAATAATGTGTTGACATGAGTTTATATGACTTATGTGTCATATAATAAGTTAATGATTGAAGGTGTATTGGGTGTTTGAAACACAACACTGTAGTTTGAACAAGACTTCATGACCCATGTTGGTCGAGTTATGTTCACTCTATTTCATAAAGGCTAATAAAGGGATGATAACTTTTTTGTTGAAGAGATTATAACGTATCTTGTTTTTTATTTGGAAGTAAATTTTAATATATTTTATAATTTGTCATTCGATGGATGGTACTTTTCATAAAATTAACATAAGATCATATTTATGAGATTTGAGACACCTAAATGTGTTGATTTTTGAAATGATTCATGGAATGAGGGGTCCCTCGAGTGGTCCAACTCGTTTTCGGAGTGCTACAATAATAACCCAGATGTCCCCAAGCCTTTCCTTCGTAAAAATCTAGTGCATGTGGTGTTCTTGGGGGTCACAGTGGTTTTTTGGTGGTTTGCCAAAAATCATGTTTCACCAAACAGTTTCACTGAAACGGTGGCACTGAAACAGTAGCACACATAAACATTGCCACCTTAACAGTGACACTATTATAATGTCACACCAAAATGGAGGCACTATAATAGTGGCACACTAAAATGGTGGCACTGTAATGGGGGTATAGTGTTTGTACCACACTGAAACTATGGAACACCAATAAATGTCTCACCCTTTTCTGAATTTAAATTTTCCTGACATTTCACAATTTCACCCCTCTGACATCTTATTTTTCGTAAAAAGAGATTGAAGCCTTCCTCGATTTTTTTTAAGGAGATTCAAATGATATTAATTATATCTTAAATATCGTAATGTACTTGAAAATTTGAGATACTCAAACTACATGATCATGATAATGAACCCATGTTAATTATTTTAGGAAACACTTTTTTCCTTTAATAATGGATTAGTCTCTTCAAAGCCCGAGTCTCCACTTCCTAGTGTGATTTCTATTTCCCATTGGTGTGTCTAGAGCTTCCTCCTAAAATTAGTCTTGAAATAGTTCTAGTTTCCCTCTTGCTCAGTTTTCTTGGAGCTTCCAAATACTTGCACGATCCCATGTTCTTGGCGCAAGGATGAACTTAGATCCTTTGATCATCCAAATATGGATTTCTTCTACCTTGATTTATTTTCCCATAATGTGGGGTGGTTGTACTAATGATTATTTTGGAAGAATAATTGAATCCTTTTCCTTAAAAATTAATAAATAAGGGATGTGGAAGTTTATGATAATAAGATATGAAGACCTGTTGGTATTTTTATGTGCACCAGTTATGTTCTGTTTTGTTTGGATGCTAAATAAATGGTTGTAACATGATATGTTCTTAATTACATACACTTGTTAATTGAAATTGATTCCCATGGATGAAAACCCATGTGTGTTAATACTTATTAATCAAATGGAAATTAAGAGCATGTTCTATTTAATCCGAATATATGTTCTTTAATATTGGTGGTTTCGTTCTGTGTTTTATTGGGTTTTGTTCCCTTGCGTGAGTTGTGTGTTGCTACTGATGGGAGCATGTTATGTGTACATGGGTGGATGGAGGAGTTGGTTTTATGAGAAGGGTGTGCGATGTCTGTGTAGCATGGGATGTGGTTAAATGTTAGTTTGTGGGGGTTTGGTGTGTTATTGGTACATGTGGTGTGTTGTTGTCTCAGGTTGAGAGACAGATTGATTGTGGAATGGATGTATTTATAGGCAGTGGGACTTCCTTTGTTTGTGTTTTGGCTGTGGAAAGACCATGGCTAGTAGGGTTTCGATGTGTTTATGAACTTGTTATTTAGTGGGAATACATCTGCACATTTTTTGGAATGTGGGGATGTACGTATTGGTTTTGAGTGAAGGATTGTGCTTTATAACTTTCAAGAATGACTATTGTAACTTGTTGAACAAGGGTGCACCGAAAGATTGAAAATCAGGTATTGTTATTAAATGGTTATGGTTGATATTTTCCAGGTATTGATTAAATAAATAAATGTGAATACCTTTAAACAATTAAAATGAAAGCGTTTTAATGAAAATGGGTTGGGTGTATGCTAGGAAGTGGGTGTTTTGTGGTTGTGCATATAGGGGTTGCAACAGAAGTGGTACTGGTGGGCTCGTTGGTTTTCTTGTTTGAAACCTGAAGGTAGGGAAGAGGGTTTGATTACCAATATGTATAAATTATAGTTACTTCATATTTCTATAATCACCCCACCCTTGTTGATCATAATGTTCCGAACACCCCCATTTCATGGGGGAGGGTGTATTTCCCTACATCCTTGTGGGAGGATAGATGGATGGTTACTGAATTTTGTCCTCGCACCTTCTTCTTAATTCTTAACTCTTGATCATATCGAAGGAGGTTGTAATTTCATGAGGCTTACCATTGTCTCAGATCCTTTGGATAGGTTTGTTGTGGATCAGAGTCCAGGGTGTTTTTATGCCAATATTGTCTTCCCAAGTTTCTTCGAGATGACGCCAAGGTGTCATTGGGCTAGAGGAATGGTTGTTGTGGCCCAGGTGTGTGCGAACAGGACTGTGTGTTGTTTGAGGCCCATGTGTGTATAGAAAGGTTGTGGCAGTCAGACTATGTATGGGATGATTGGTAGCATCAAGACATTACCCATTAGGGACTACCACTTAACTTGAAAGAATGTGGTGTGAGGTTCCCAAATAACGATGGGCTTACACTACAACCTGACATGACATTCGTTATTTGGTGAGAATTACTTAGTGAGGCTAGGATGGTTAGTATTCCTTTATAGTTTCTTTGTTGTTCTTCTATTTTCACATAAGGACATTAGTATGTTTCCCCCACTTTTTCTTGGTTATCTTTAGTTTCCCTTCTTAGTATACTTTAATGTTCACCCTACAAATATAAAACTATTTTTAGGTTATCTGGATCACCTTGATGACTGTGATGGACATTACTAGACCAGATGTCAGGATTAGTTACTGTTTCTTCTTTTTATTTTTTCTTTTGGTAAATTACTTTGGAGTTTCTTTGTACCTTGTATTAGCTTCATATTTGATCCTCCATTCAGGAGTGGATTTTTGCATTACTTTTACTTTTAATATTTGGATTATCTTGGGATTTTCAATTTTATCTTATGAACTTGTTCAATAAAAATGGTAAATCCTTCCACAATATGTGAGATTCTATATCCATGCTTCTAGTCACCACTAATGAGATTATTGAAGGCTAGACTCATGGGTCCTTATCTCTACTTCATCTTAAGGAAGGAAGGGTGTGGAACTGTGTTGTCCCTTCCCTCATCATAATGATGGCAGGTCGTGAGAAAATGGTATTAATGGGTGTTTGAGGGATATGATAGAGTTTGATGTTATTAAGAGTTATAATTGCATGGGATTGTAGGGAAACTTTTTTTGGTGTCCTTGGTATATAAAATAGACTTGTGAAGACCAACTAGGACACATGATTTTAACCACCCTGTGATCCGACGCAAGGAACCTGAACCTACTAGAAAACCAAATGATTCTACAAATATTTCTGGGGGGAGACCCTAGGAAAGGTACATGAATCATATTAACTTGTCTTCTTATTTAAGTTGGGAGTTTCGGGAAATTATTTAAAATACAAGAGTTAAAATTAATTTAAATGAAAATTTCTAAACTACCTGGGATTAAGAGTTCCTTGTTTCTTTTTCAACTATGGCACCCAGACATCTCTCACATGTGGTATGAGTAGTTGGGGCCTAGAAGGTTAACCTAGATGATTAGAGGAGGGATGATCGAAAGAGAAGGTTGACCAGTTGAAGAAGATGCTTCATGCCTTCCAGTAGTAGACACTGTAAATATACGATTGAAAAATCTTGTATATGGAGACGGAGAGTTGCCTCAACGAGCTGGTAATTGCTTTCAGCCTGATTTGGGCTCTGAAAGAGTACTGGGTTCTTCTAGCAGTGATCGAAATATGGGAATTAGCAAGTCATTGGTGGATGATTTACCTTAGGGAGTTGAAGGAGACTAATATCTCATGGTCTATCTTTGAGAAGGAGTTCCATGCAGAATTCATTTCTTCCACGATGAAGGCCAAAAAAGGCTGTATCTTTTCTCCATCCTATAGGGATGTATGTCAGTGAGGGAACTGGGGATACAGTTTCAAAGAAGGTCAAAGTTGTGTAGATGATGCACTTGCCGGGAGATGTACCATGATAAGGGGGCTAGTCAATTTCATTGAAGGGGAATGTCATCAACAAAAGGTCTCCAGCGTCAGGGCCTTCTATGATTTGGCCATCGGGAAGTATGCTTCACCTCTTTTAGTTCAGATCTAGTGTCCCTCTCCCACTTCTCATGGGCCTAAGACTATGGTTATTTTTGTGTAGAGGCCATGTATGTATTTGGAACTAGTAATTAGTTTGAACATAGTATGGTGTGGGTGGTAATTGTCAGTTCCCACCTTAGCAACAAAAATTCATAGTCAGTACATTCCCGCAGTAGGGGAAGCAAGCTCCGGCTCCACCGAGGGTAGACCATGTTGGGGTAGTCCAACTTCAAGGTGCTCCTCAGGGACCTCGACTAGGGAATGGTCAGTGAGGTGGTCAACAAAATAGAAGAGGAGGAGTTGGGCATGGACAGTTGGGCACTGCAGAGGTAGTAGTTCTAGTGGGGCTAGATATTGATCGAGGCCTGATCAGTCTGTGTAGTACCCTTGTGTGGTAATTTTCCGATTTTGGAGATTTACACTCATTTTTTCACCTAGTCTATCCCATTCCATGGTTCTAGACGTTGAGATACTTTTTGTGCCCCTATTTTTGTGTAAACATGTTGGAGGTCAGAACAACATGTTTGATTCTTTTAGAGAGATTTGTACTGATGTAGGGACCACATTAGTCAATTGGGGATCTGATTTGGCTACATATTCCACCATAATATGTTATCCTAGAAATTGACATGTTGTTCTTTGTGTGTTTCATTATTGACTGATTCTGGAGAAGAATTGTGTTCTCAGATATGGGAGGGTAGTGCATAGATTTAATTAGCTAGAAATGTTATTAAGTCTGTAGCAAGTGTATGGAGCATATTCTTTCTTTGTTAGCTAATCTATCAGTGGAATCAACTAACACATATCTGGTGGATGTTCCAGGGGTGTTCAGTGAGTTTCTAGATGTCTTCCTTGAAAGGGTTGTGACTCTGCCCCCTCGACGTGATGTTGAGTTTGAGATAGACATGAAACCCGATGCCCAACCGATTTCAATGGCTTCCTATCAGTTGGAACATTCTGAGTTGCGGGAGTTACAGATTCTGGTTGATGACCAGATGAAGAAGGGTTTTATCTAGTAAAATATGTCACTGTGGGTGTGCTCTATTCTTGTTTTCAAGGAAGGATGACTGTGTCATAAGAATGTTCATAGACTACTAGAGAATGAACTAGTTGACGGTCAAAAACTGTTACCCTCCATAGAGGATCGATGATCTTTTCGACTAGTTAAAGGGAGAAGGTTTTTTGTATAAGATCAATCTGTAGTCAGGGTATCACCAGATGAGTGTAAAGGAGGGAGACATCCCTAATACTACATTCAGGTGCAAGTATAGTCACTACGAGTTCGAAGTAATGTCATTGGACATTACAAATCCACAAGCAGTGTTCATGGGGATCATGAACTCCATTATTCATGAGTACTTAGACATGTTCATCATCATGTTCATTGATGATATCATGAGCTACTAATGATATGAGGGAGATAATGCTTAGCATTTGAGTATAGTATTGAAGGTCCTCTGAAACCACCAGATCTTTGGAATTTTGTCTAAGTCCATGATATGAACACGACATTTTCACTTTTTTGGAAACATGGTGTCCCAGTATGGGAAAACCGTGGAACCATCAAAGGTAGAAGAGGTTTTTTCTTTGGAATCTCCCAAGAATGTTGTGGAGGATTATAGTTTCATTGGTCTAGAAGGCTGCTACCAATGGTTTGTACCCATGTTATCTCCATTTAAAGATCTATTGATAGCATGACCAAAAAGGTCCATGCCATTGTATTGAGTGGTCAGTGTAAGGCTTCCTTCAACAATCTGAAGGGGATGCTAGTCAGCGTTCTAGTGCTATGGTTTCTAGAGAATGGGTGTTGTTTGCGATGTTTTGTGATGATTCCAGTATAGACATATGGGGTGTTCTAATTCAGTATATGGGAGTGATCTCTTATTGGTATAGTATGTTATTCCTCAGGAAAGTATCTATGCCACCCCTAACCTAAATCTTGCAGCAGTTGTCTTCAGGAAAAAAAATGTGGCGATATTACCTCATTAGAGAGATATTTGTGATCTTTACATATCACATGAGATTGATGTATATCTTTTCCCAGTGAGAACTGAACTTGCGGCAGTGAAGGTGGTTGGAGTTCCTCCAGGACTATGACATAGTGATATCTTATGACTCAGGAAATGGGAATGTTTTGGATGTTATATTGAGAAGGAATTTTCAAAAGTAAAAATTTCAGTAATCCAATGATTATTGAAATTAATGGAGGAGTTAGTCTGTTTGTGCATGGATGATGGAGAGGATAGTGGTAGAGTTAATCTATTTTAGATGAATGTGATTTCTTCTTTTGTGCAGCAGGTGGAAGCGTCTCAGTAGGGAGACTCAGAGGCTAATGTGATGCGTGATCATGTTGGCCAGGGTGATGCCATGGAAGGATGGTCCGAGGGTAGTCAGAATCAGTTTTTGTTTTGTGGGAAAGAGTTTTTCCAAGTAACATTGCACAAGTGAATTCATTGTGGGTTGCGTAGATCAACCATAGAGGTACTCCCAGGAGTTTCCAAGATCTACCGAGGCCTAAGGGAATAATCTTGGTTCCCCAGGATGTGGGATGTGGAAGAGTTTGGGGAAAGTTTTAAAGTGTATCTATTGGAAAAGTATCATCATTGTGTTCCTGGTAGTCTGTTGCAGCACTTATAAATTCACAAATGTAAGTGGTACAAAATCTCAATGGATTTCAACATAGGACTACCCAAGGATAAGGTAGGATGTGATCCAATCTTGGAATTGGTTGAATGATTGATGAAATAAGATCAATTTATAATGATCAAAGAGTAAAGAGAAATAGATTCCTTAGAATAAGTGTATCTAGGTGAAGAATTGTGGCTTCATGGAGTACCACAATCCATCCTCTCATATAAAAATCCATAGTTTACCTCACAAGTTTGGAGGTTATTATAGCATGCTTTTGGAACCTATTTACTCCTCATCCTTTATTTCCACCCTCAGACTGATGTGTAGAAAGAGATGACCATCAATACATTGGATGATATGCTTTGATTTTGTCAAACATTCTTCTGAGGATCACGGGGATGACCCTTGAATATGGTAGAGTTTTCTTATAACAATAGTTATCACTCCACCATTGTCATGGAACTGTTTGAAGCCTTGTATAGAATACCATTTCATTCACCTATATATTTGACAGAGGTTGGGGAGGTAGGTGTACTTGGCATAAAGGTAGTGTAGAGCACGAAATAGAAAGTTCAACTTATAGGTGAGATGATGAAGGAAAATCATGATTGAAAAAATTCATATAATTATCATAGGAGGAGGCCCTTGGAGTTTGAGGTTGGGGACAATGGTTTCTTGATGGGTTTTTATTGGCGTGGGCAGTGAAGGATTTGAAGAGGAAACAAGATTTTTCTTAGGATCATCAGACCATTTGATGTATTGGGATGAGTTAAGTGGGTGGCCTATTAGCTGGCGTTACCACCACAGATGGAGAGGATCCATAATGTCTTTTATTTCTCTCAGATCAGTTAGTATCTACACGATGAATCCTTTTTTATTGACTATGGAGGGTTGGATGTCTTGAATGAATTGACATTTCTGGAGTGGATAGTAATAATCAAGTGTTGGGTGGAGATGTTTCTTATTGAATCGTCAATTCCTTTAGTTTGTGTTTTTTGGTGGCATAGAGGACACGTGGACAGTACTTGGGAGTGGGAGGAACAGATGTGTTCCCAATACCTGGAGATGTTATGAGTTTTTCTTCTATGTTTTACATTTGTGATTTTCCTTGTGATGTAATGTTTGACCTAATTTTATATAAATTGGTGTTTCCCTATTCTCTAAATGTGTGTGAAAAATCCCAAATGTGGAAAGTATAAGACATAATCCCTAATCGATACTGATTAAAGTGGATGCGATTAAACCCATGTAGTCAGGTCAGTTCCACCCAATGTAGATAATATAATGACATGGGGTAAGGATCTTTCTAATCCTTTTTCTTGACTAGTGAGAACTTTAGTGTTTTGTGGTTTCTTGTGTGAAATGGTGTTTTCTTGTTTCTACAGTTGTTCAGGGGATAGATGTGTAGGAGGTTTTCTTGGATTTCAAGGTTTTCTCTCACATTTTCGAACAACACAATATTTTTTTCCCTTAAGAGCTATCTTACATGGTGGTTGTTCAATCTCATCTTTAGTTTGAGATTGGTATTAAATTCATGAGAAAGAATAGTTTGAGATATATCTAATGCAACCCAAATTTACTCGGGACTTTACTTTATTAAATCTAGTGCTTGTTGTGTTCTTGTGGGTCGTAGTGGTTTGTTTCATGTGATTTCCAAAAAATCCCATTCCACGAAATGGTTCCACCAAAAGCGCGACACTGAAACAGTAGCACAAAAAAATGGTGGCACTATAATGGTGGAACACCATAACAGTGACACAACACATTGGTGGCACCATAACGGTGGTGTCATAGTAGTGAAACACAGTAACAATGGAATTATTATAGTTCTACACTAAAACTGTGACACAAAAAATAGTGTCTAACCCTTTTCCAAATTTCCAGTTTCCATATTTTTCCCAGTTTCACCACTCTTGCGTCTTATTTTATGTAAACTATGCTGAAATCCTTCCTTATAATTTTTCATGGGGGGTAATAGGTATATTAATTATTTTTTTAATATCCTTACGTATCAGGGGATTTGAGATACTCAAACCATGTGATCTTGACCGAAATCTCACATTAATGTCTTTTGGAAACTGTTCTTCCATAAATATAAGATCTGGCTCTCGAATAGGAGATATTCCCTTCATAGTGTGTTTTCCATTTCCAATTGGTTCCTCTAGGGACTTCCTCCATAGATGAGTCACGTGCCTATGGTAGATCCCATCCTTCTTGGTTTCTTGGTGTTTCATGCTTCTTACGTGATCCCTTATTCTTGGCGCAAGGAGGAACACCGATCCTTTGATCATCCAAGTAGTGATTTATTCTACCTATATTTATTTTTTCATCATGCGGGGTGGGTGTAATAATGATTCCTCATAAAAAATAACATAATCATTTTCTTTAAAAAGTAATAAAAAATTTGGGAGGAAGTTTATGATAAAAATATAACATGATATGTTATAATAATGGGTTGGAAATTGATGATGGGTTGACATTGATCACTAGTTCAATTTTCTATATTTGGTTCTTTTATGGTTGTTATGGATGTATGTATTCTTTATATCAGGGTCATTTGAGGTCTTGTATAGCGCATTAGAATTGTTTTGTTTTGTTGAGAAGCCTAATAAATGGCTATAACATTAAATCTGCTCAATCATATACACTGGGTAAATTGAAATGGATCCCCTAGGATGAAAAACCTTTGTGTTATCACCCCTAGTAATCAATTAGACCTAATAAATTGTTTATATAATTTAAATATTTCTTATTTAATTGGTGTGGCATAGTTCTGTGTTCTATTGGATTTTGAACCCTTGAGTGAGTTATGTGGTGCTACTGTTGGGAGCATGAATTTGGGTACGTGGGTGGTTGGATGATTTAGTTTTATAAGAAGGGTGTGGGACGTGTGTACAATGGGGATATTATTTAATGGTAGTTGTTTTGGGTTTGGTGTGTGGGGTGGTACATGTGGTTTGTTAGAGTCTCTGGTTGAGAGACCGATTTATAGTGGAATGGATGGACTTGTAGGTAGTGGGACTACTTTTGTTTGTGTTGTGTTAATGGAGTGAAGTTGTGTAGTAGGACTACAATGTGGTTATGTACTTGTTATGTAGTGGGACTACATATGGGAATTATTATGGCTGGGGCTATAGGGATGGGTTGTGAGATAAGGTTTGTGTGATATAACATTTAAGAATGATAGTTGGCAGTGGTTTAACAGGGTGTGCAGTGGAACTAAAAAACCTTTATTTGTTTTTGTATGGTTATGGTTGGTTGTTTCTTAGATGTGATAGAATAAATTAAGGTGAATACACAAAAATAAATAATTTTAAAGTGGTTAAATGAAAAGGGGTTGGTTTTCAACTAAGTAGTGGGTGTTGTGTGCTTGTGTATATAGGGGTAGTAGAAAATGTGGTTCTGGTGGGATCATTTTTGTTGTTGTTTGAAACCCATAGGTTGGGCTGGGTGTTTTGTTACCTATATGTAAAAAATTTATTTGAGGTTGATTTATCTATGAACTCCATCCTTGTTGATCATAATAGGCTGTACACACCAATTTAACGGGGGAGGGTGTCTTTCCCAACATCTATGTGGGAGGATGGATGGATGGTTACTGTTTTTCTTCCTCGCATCATCTTTCAGTTTCTTAATGCTCGAGCATATCCAATTAGGTTGTAATGGATTGAGTCTGACAATAGTCTTATATAATCTGGGTAGTTTTTTTGTGGATGAGAGGCCTATGTATTTACGGGCCCTGATTTCATTCCAAAGTCCCTTCGAGATGAGGCATGGCTATCATTAGGCGAGAGGCATGGTTGCTATAACCCAAGTGTATGTGGGAAGAATTGTGTGTGGTTTGAGGCTCAGGTGTATGTGAGAGGGTTGTGGGGGTGATACTGTGTATCAGAAGAGTGGTAGCATCAAAATATTTACCATTAGGGATGACCAGTAAACTAGTGGGCATGTGGTGCGTGGTACCCAAATGTCGATGTTCTTATACTACTATCTTACATTATTTACCTTTTTTGTGAGTATATCTTTGGGAGGATGGGAATTTTATTATTCATTGGTATATTCTTTGAGGTTAAAATGTTTTCACACTTTGAAATTAGCAAGCCTCACCCACTTGTGCATGGGTAACATTAGTTTCCCTACTAAATATGCTCGAATGCTCACCCAACATATATAAATTTTTTTTCATGTCTCAAGGAGGACATTGAGGACCATGATGTAATTTACAAGCTCAGTCATCAAGATTTTTTTTTTTATTCTTAATATCATTTATTTTGGTAATTTACATTGGGGTTGTTTTGTACCTTAATTCATATACATGTATGTGGGAATGGATTTTGGCATTACTTTTACTTTATGTATCATGAGTTTATTGGGAAGTACTATCTTAACTCCTTATATTGTTCTATAGAAAGGTTAATTCCTTCCACATTATGTGAGATTATATACCCTTGGTTTTAGTAGCCTCTCATGTTCATATTGTTGTTGGGACTCAGATGCCATTATCTCTTCTTCATCCTGAGTAAAGAATGGTGTGCCACCTTGCAGTCCCTTCCATCATCATGATGACGACGGGTTGTGACAGCCAAAACACAAAACCTAAAATTCCGAGAACTTTGTTAGGGGATCCTGGATGGTATGAAACCTTGTAGCCTCCAAGGGGAATAGTGCGACCTAGTCCAATAGATTAGGAGGTGATGGAAAGTTTTGATAAATTGTGTGGGAGGATCTACATGATTATGCGACCAATTCCATGTTTTTATGTGGTTTTTTACGTAGTTTTCATGTGGAAAAGAAAACTGTGTACCTTAAAAGTATGGGGTTCCCCATGGGTGGTACGTCAGCATTTGGTTGGTGCACAATAAGTCCATCCATGCAGCCAAATCATGTACAATTTTCTCATTGGGTGAAATTATTATTTCTCCCACAATGAAATTTAAAACCAATGTTCATCCTTCATTATTCCCATCCTTCTGCAACACCCCTCTCCCACTCGAGCTCCACCTCTTCTCATCTTCTAATAATGGTGGAATCTTCCTAGTCCAAAGTCATAATCAAGATTTGTTAATCAATATAGATTACTCTCTGTAAGATATATGTTCTCATTGGACCATTTTCTATTTATCTATCTGTCATAAAAATTTTCATGGTGTGACCTAATACACCCTATTATAAGGGAGTTCATATTTTTATCCATTTTCTCCCTAAAGAAACAAAATAAAATATTGTTATTTGACATGTGTTTCTTCCCCATTATAATGTATTTATTTTAGTAACCTTCCTAGTCTTTCATTGTGATTTCTATTATTTGAACTTGTGTCGTGCAACTGACTCTTCCAGCGATGACTTTATTTTTGTCAAATATATTACATTTATCATGTTACCATGTCCAGTATGAACATTGATAGCATAAAATCAGAACATTGGGTGATCTCCTAGACTTTAGACACTCCATTAGGTGTGATTACATCTTTAAAACCTAATTAATTGGTGCTTGTTTTGTTTAACACCCATTATTGTGTGTTTTACCCTTAACAAACTCCTTATACTAATTAATAAAATTATGATGGATTATTAGATACTGGCCAATCCTTACGATTATGTCTTGTGATTGATTCCATGATTGAAAAAAGTGGATGAAATAAATTTTTTTAAATTGGTAAAATGACACTAGTGCAATGCCTTATGGTTTATAATTATGTCTTGTACCATTCACCATATGATCATGCTTAATTTCATACACTTACTGTTTATTCCTTATCCTTTGTTCCATGTATTTATGCATGTTATTAAACATTTATGTGTTTTGTAGTTGGATTTTTCTATATATTTTAAATCCTAGATCCTTTCATTGTACATCACGTCTTATGCCTCTTCCCACTCTATATGCTTATGAATTATATAATGTGCCTTCTATATTATTCAAGTTGTTAAATTCCTTTTTTTGTTTAATGCATGAATCTCTATGTAGCACTTTGATTATGATTAGGCAAAGTAAAAATTGTAATTTCCCATATTACATAGTTTCTTTGCATGTATGAAATGCTTTGACTATATTGTTTAGCATGTATTATTGCTTGCATCGTCGATGGGATGTGATTGTAAATTCTATGCTCATATGTTGTTGGTCATGAGAGAACACATGTTCTAACATTAATACTCGATTGATAGACTCACTATTCATGGTTTGGTTATACTTGACACATTGGGAGTGATAATTTACCTTTCCTTGTATGGGATTTCTGGGTAGCATATTATAATTATTTATGACAGTGGTTCCCTAAGGGAGAAATGGTGGGAAGGCTCAGAGGAAAGATGTCTACTCCACGAATCAGGTGATACAGGATCCCCTATTTGAGGTACATGGTATGGGTTTAGAGTCTAACATACCATGAGTGATAAGTGGGATGTCGTTACCGGTTGACTTAGACGGACTATGTGGTATTTTTTAAATTGAGGGATCATATAGCAACTATTTGGATTCCACTATTAATCACATTGGGAAGGTTGTGGATTCCATTACTAGATATGATTGATGAATTTTATGGATAACATGTGATTACCAAGTATTATTATAGACATGATTACAATAATAGAATGATCGAATGATTTCATAGGGTGTCCCTACCATGCCAAAGAACAAGTTTGGGTCAGTCCTCTTTTGTTACATCATATATGATGTCATTTATATACCAAATTACTTGTAATGGTTTCCTTGGTTTCGACATATGTATTAGGATGAAGCATGTATGATTTTTTAGGTATCCATTTGGGAACCCGGACAAAGGATTCATTTATTTACCTAACTTTTTCCTTGAATTCTACTATTTTGGATCACTTTTCTTTTTATATTTGTTGATGTAGATTAATATAGACATTGATGGTGGAGGTCTAATAGTATTATATCTCACACAATATTTGTTCCACCATTTCACTATGGTACATGAACATATATTCATTTTTGAAGGTATGTGGATTTGTTGGATGTGTTGTGATATGTTATTAATATCTAGGAGAACAAGACTAATCTAATACAAAGGAATCATATGTAGTTATCCTTTGGGATATTTTCAATTTATTTCATTTTACTATATGTTTAACCCCCATCTTGTATCTTGTAGAATCAACTAGACATGCATTCATCATTTTATATTTGTCCTTGGCAACCTTTATTCAGTATTTATTTATATCATCCACCTCATTTAATTCATTAGTACAACTTACACTATTTTCTATTGTTTATTTCTTATTATTAGATTGTTCAACTATAGTATTGATGGTATAGTCTCCCCATCGTACAATCATTAGATATTCACTACTAGTTAGCAACCTCTAGATTATGGGGATGTGTTCTTGATGTCATATGCCCACTAGTCTAGCAATCGATTTAATATTCATATGAGAAGGGACTTTACTGACCACATCCTAGGAGAAAGAATGGCTGATTTTGATGTGTTGAAATGTGATTGTGATTGTTGAGGAAAATATATGTGAAAGAGTTATACACCGACAATGATGATGTTTGACAACACCTAAGTGAGATGGTGTGGTTAGGGACTCAATGTGAGACTCAATATGGGAAATAATGGGGGATAATTCCTTGAGTTAGAAGGTACAGATCATGTTTTGAGATGTACTTTTGGCATGATATGACTATTACATCAAGAATGGGGCCAAATTAAATATTGTTGGGTTTTTTCTAGCCTTGTTAGGTCATAAATAACTAATAGGGATATATGTTTTAATGATATTTGTTATTTTCCAATACATACACATTCATATATCTACTAAACTTGTCCTAAGGACGCATTGGTGGTGTCATAATGAATTTATAACTCAAACCCCGCATTGGATCCCTGATTTGAGTGAATACATTATTTCTAGGGATGCATCCATGAGAAATGGACCCATGTCAGGATGATAAGTCGGTGGAGTCGGTTTGGGATAAATGAAATGTTGGGACTTATGTGGATGTTTTTCTAGTGGTTCCACATTACTATTTTCATCCTTTTGAACAATACCCATAATGACCACTGTCATGGAAATAATTATGATATTAATGTATAACCAACCCGTGTTATATTTTTTATATATTATTATCATATTTACATTGAAATATTAACAATTTTCCACATTACTGTTATTTATTAATTAATTATCCATATTTTATTTGTATAGTTAATTTCACTAAAATTGAGGTCATAGTATCCCCATTATATGAATTTTTTCATTTACATTAGTTAAAATAATCTTTTATATAGGGATGCAAGCATAGGGATTGTGGAGCCTTGTCTATATCCTAGAGAACCAATTTATTTATGAAAGAAACCCTAGTATCCTATACATGGTGGTTACTTGATTACATTGTGATAAGATACAAAGAATCACATCCCTATGGACTGAATAGATCAGTGGTCTTTGTAAACAAGATAAATACTTAAAATTTACATTATAATTGAACACATAAAATACACTAATTTTTTTATTTGAAAATTCAATTTTCCTCCTTCAAATATCCCCTCATATAAATAAAAAAATAAATCCTAGTATTCATGGAATAATATAACATAAGAATAGGGATATTTATAATACTCCACAAGGATGAGTGTACAAAAAAATTAATCCTGAATACATGAGATATAATGAATATAGAGAGGTATAAAAATGAAACACAATCCATTTAATCAATAATTTTTACATGAAGAATAATATGGTAGGAATAAATAATGATCGAATAATTCCAGATAAATAATCACATGTACTTCAATCATGACCATGGATATTCTATTCAACAAAATGATCACATGGAACATCAATAGATAATCTCATAATGAGGTAATTAAAAATTTCTTACATGATAATTGTACGTTTATGTCCATATAAAATGAAATCTTATATAAATCGTTATGTCCTCAGTCGAAAACCCAAGATAATTTTTCTCATGAGACCTACAAATGCATTAAGTGGATTTAATGTCCTCATCTGTCACATAATATATCCCATGAATTCCTCTAATTAAACGGTTGAAATGAAATTAATATAAACATTCATATTGGAAAACTACTATATGAAATGTTAATACATTCTGCAATCAATAAACAGAATCTTAAATCATCCAGAGTAATATGGAGAATGGTAATATAATAGTATATTCTTATTAAAAATAATCATAAAAATAATATAGAATTAATATTTAAGGTATAAACAAAAAATATCTTATATTAATTATATGTAAACTAAATGGATGATTTCATTGTGAAATATAAATACCATAAAAACCTCATTAAAACCCTTTCTGGGGAAAATAGCCTTTTTAGATTGAAAGAAATTTTTAAACTAATAGATCAAAAAATATTTTGATAATAATATAATTTGAAAATAACCATTGAAACATATAAATTAATATTTACTTAATTTATTTTCTTTTTCAACAGGAAAGTCTTTTTAATTCGATGATTTTTAAACATATATTCCATTCAATGTTTTGTAAAATTCAAATGGGACATGTTTAGAAAAAGACATGATGATTCCTTAAAAAAACTAAAAATTAAAACATGGATAGTATTTTATTTAATAAATAATTTTTATAATGTGAAAAATATTTTTTAGGAATTTTTAGACATCATGGTTTTGGAAGAAATATTATTTTCTACCAAATAGAAAAATAAAGTCAAATTTTGTTAAAAATATTTTATCTATCATAATCAGTACCAAATAAATGAATTTTGAAATATTCTATGAATAAGTCATGAATAAATAGATATATAAAAAATTAAATGGGTTTATTGTATTATTATCACATAATTCTCCTTTACTTTAAATTCATGTTTTAACAATCCCAATTAAAATGATATTGAAACATAAATCTCTAACCACTTTGGTGAAGATTTAATCATAATCCCCATTAATGAAATAAATTAAAATGAGACATTAAATACCATGATGAAAAATATATTAATGATATAAAATATCGTCATTTATATTATATACAACAAAAAAGAAATTTATTTGGTCAATATGGCATATGTCACAAAGATGTAAAAGAGATGCGAGAAAGTTGGACCATAGGTATGATTTCCGTTATACATGCTAAACTGTAATTTATAATAAATATTGGTATATTATAGATTTATTAATGAAAAATATTCATATATTTCATACAATATATGACATATATATATGCTTTTTTTTGATGTTTATTAACATTTATTTTTTAAAATCATTATTTCCAGTGATAATTGATTTGTTTATAATGTATGTTTTGGTTTTGTAATTTTGATATTTTTTCATTAGTCAAGGTAATATCATATAAAAAAATTAAACCATTATATAATTTCACATATATTTATTATATATATATACCTAGATTAACTAAAAAAATAATGATAGAAAATACAATACACTATTCATGGAGACAGTAGACCATATGTACGCATGAATTCTATTTCCATCTTCTTGACAGATTGAACGAAATCCAAATGAATACTAATTCACATTTCAAAAATCAATATTATGTTATGTATGTAATTTATATTAATAAAATAAATAATTATTATGATCCATGAAAACATAAATTGAAAAAAAATTCACATCAGTACATGGTGCTGATAGTCTATACATACACACAATCAATGTTATTGTTTTCCAATAGAATGGAAGGTATGTATTTAAGAGTAATATTATAATTAAAGAATGTTTTTAGGTTATAAATATCACACATATTTATTTACATTATACTTATTACCTGACATGTAAATTTTATGCGAAAAAACTAACCACATCACTTCACGACTTGGTAGCCTATTGTACACATGAGTGGAATTTTTGTATGCCCCCCATGGAATAAAAAGTAAAAAAGTTATGTGTGATATAAAAATTTATGAATTATAACAATGTATTAAATATCATATAAATAATTTAAGTCCATTATTATATCCATCCCTTAAATGAGGGGATGGAAAATGAATTACATTGGTTTGCAAGGAGGTAGTCCTCTGTACACAAGATTGAGAGTTTCATTTCCCAATAGATGAAATATTGGATATATTTGGGCTATTAAATTAAATAAATAAGAAATATTTATATAGGGGCACAGCTGTTATTATATTGCTATAGTTTAATATGATTTAATGTGGTGTAAAAATAAATAAATAAATATGAATGTTTAGGATTTTCAATTCTTTTTTAGAGAGACTATTTTTGTTTACACCTAATTCCTTATTAGGTGGTCTTCATAACTAAAATGAAGCCTATAATATTTTGGGAGAGGATTGAGACTGATATTTAGGTAGCAATTGGCTAATTTAAAGCATCAAACCCCTACCATGGTTTTCTGTTATTGTAGTTTCTTTATTTATTTCTCAGTTGTTGATCTTTTTTTTGAGGTTCAGGTTGAGTTTCTAGTTGTTGTTATTGAGTTTTGGAGGTTTTGGTATTTTTTGGCCTTGTGAATGGTTAGTGTGAATGGTTTGGAGAGAAACCATTTAAATGGTAGAGGTCAAGGGTGTTTATAGTTCATTTTTTTCGTACAGTTTCTTTTGAACTAATTGCACACAGTTTAGACCATGCCATGTCATGAAAAGTTGTATTTACGTATATTTTTTGTGTTCTATATGAAATGGAAAAAGTATTGAACATGGTTACAGAGAATGATGTGGAATCTTTTCATGGTATTATATCATTTTTAGGAACTAGTTTTCATAGTTGGTGCATGGTTTCTCAAACTGTGCGACTAGCTCATTCAAGTTTCACATCCATCATGTAGAGAGCACATGGTAAGTGCGTGGTTTGGATAATAATGTGGAAAAAAATGGAGACATAACAATAGTCCAAAAAATGATATTATTCTTTTAACCTATTATGTTTTAACCTCTATTCATCCATGGTCCCCTATTGCATGATTTTACCACCTGAATGGGGTCTTGAACCTAACAACCCTTGGTTGTCCATCCCCCACAAATGCTCATAAATGGTTATTAGGGATATTTTGTTGGAATTGTGTGTGTTTTTACCAAATTATATTCTCCCAAGCATGGATTTGTCTTCTTTCTTGGTTGGGTTCAATCTTGGAAGATCTCTAGGGTGAATCTCTTTTAATGTTTATAGATTTTTTTGATACCAGGGTATTTGATTTTCTCTTTGGGCCTTATTCTTCCTTCTATCGGAGTTTCATTCCACTAACACATTTTTATGTTCTGTTTTTACATCCATTTTCCTTCATGATTGTGTCTTTAAATGATTATTCATTCCAAATTAGTATTGAAATTTGTTTTTTATGCTTCTGATGTGTTGAGATTATTTATTTTTCTTATCTAGAATTATAATTTTTTAAAAAAAAATTTAAGTGGATTTTCTTAATTATGCCTATATGTATACGTATGTAGGGTGTTTAATGAAATTAAATTTGGAATTTAAAATTTAATTTTGGTATTTTGAGATTTTTATTGACCTTTTTTGATCCTTAGTAATTAGGTGATGTTTGAAATTGAGCTTTGTATGTGGGTTGTGGATATTTTTTATAGTCTGATGCATGTGTGTGAACCCTTTTGCTTTAGTGTGGAGCTCATTATTCTTTCTGGAGTCCTCATGAAATTTTATGGTTTTCCATTTATATTTTTGTGAATATGGGAATATACATACATAATAGGGGTGAAAATATTCATTAGAACATGAATACAAATAGAAGTTTCATAAACTTTTCTACCATGGTACTGCTAGTTCTAAAAACACTCTCCCCTCTCATTTCATTTTACCTTTATTTTGATTTGATTTTCTGAAATCATATAGGGTTTTATAAAGAAATTTTTGGTTTAGAAATGACATTAATGTGGTTTTCAATTATTATTTAAAAATCATGGCTAGTATGGCACTTGGAAATATATTTTGGTAACCCCATGACTTAAAAAATATTGTTTGGATTATTTTGATAATGAATGATGTTTTCACCACGGTTTTGGAAATGGTTTAGGATTTGTAAATTTTATGGTCTGGTTAATAGCTGGTGATATTTGGTAATGTATATTTGATGTATGATGACGTGTAGGATCGATTGGAACATGAAAATGATTTTTTTGTACAACAATCACCCTTATGATTGGCATTACATTAAAGGGGACTTCACATAAATTGTGTTGGGGAGTGATTAAGGAATTCATGATAACATCTATGGGTTATTTTTAATACCAAAAATTTTATAACCTCATATATTTATCACTATTTTAATATTATCATAGTATTCCTAATCATAATTTAGAGTGTTGAGTGATAAAGTATTTATAGTGATAATTAGAGAGATTAAAATTCCCTAAAAAAGGATAAGACATGCAAAAAATTTTAGTGATGATACTATTTTAGAGCATCTAGGTTGGTTAATGACTATAGAGGTGCACCATATACTTGTAGTTAGATCTGAATTGAGTACTTCCAGTGAATCCTCTAAATATGTTTAATAAATTCCTATGATTATACATATTTATTTTCTTATTTTGTATTTTAACAAATTTCTTAATCATTCTACTAGTAAATTCTTTTCTATATATGTGTTGGTTCCTTCATTTCTAACTGTTTTTGATATACCATGATATTTTTACTTATTTTTCACATTTCTCTCTTAGATATTTTTCATTTGTTTGTGATTCTGACACATATTTTTGTTTTTTAAACTGGGATTTAAAGAAAGGAATGAATTTTTGGTTAATTAAATGATAAAAACCAAATCGTACTTATATATTTTTCAAAATATCATTTAGAAAGTATTTTGTGAATGGAAATTTATAGAATCAATGTTTCTTACCTACTGAGTTTTTATGCTAATTCCATAATTTTTTCACTCATCACCGGTAGACTTGACCTGTTTTATAGGTTCATCATTTTTTTAGGTATTCCTTTTTAGAGGGTAGGTTTTATGGATGGTGGTGACCGAGAGTCCTCATAGAGATTGGGTTGGTTTCTCTTTTATTCCCAGTTATGTTTTTTCTTCATTTTGATTATACTATAGTTATATCTTCACCTTTTTATGTATATATTTAGTTAATTTGACTATTATATTCTCATATTTATGTTACATAATATGATTATTTCTATATATGTATGTTGTTTTATGCGATAAATAATTACCAATTTTATTTTATTTCATTACATGAACAAGTTTCAAAACACGGAGGATCTTGAATTCCTCTCAGACCAAAACACATTCCATCAAAGTTGACTGGATTAGTATCAACCAAGGTTGGTTCATTAAAAAATGGAATCAAGGAAGCCACTTATTATTTTGGGTGTCATGTAGACTAAAGATAATATTGTTGGGTCCTGTGATGTAGGTACATGAAGAGAATCATGAAATATTTCTCATTATATACATTGATTTAGTATGGTTATTCTGAGAAATGAGTAATTTATTTTATATTTTTGGGATAATTTCATTGGTTCTTGTAATCTTGTTGTGGTGTGGGGATGAAAAAGTATGTGAGCTGGTGTTATACAATGTGATTTCATGGTGTAGTGACTTATGTGGAGCCAAAATACAAGGTTTAATAACCTTTTAATGGTTGGAGAATTCAAAAAACATGGTTTTCTAAAAAATATGGATAGGTTATGCACAAGAACTAGTTCCCCATATTTTTGGATTTGAGGCCAATATTTATAATGATTTATTTCAATCGGCGTGAGGGGATTTTGAAATGATTTTTTTTTAAAGTGTGTGTGGGATTTTGAAAGACTGTTATTTTCTAATGTAATTGTGATTTTTGTATTTAGAATGGTTTTGTAATTTGTAATGGAAATGGTGATTTTTGAATGTGGGTTTTAGTTTTTCATTGAAATGGGAATGGTGATTTATGATCTTGGCGTGTTACTTCATAATAATACTTTTGTGTTGAGTTTTGTATTTTTGTTAATTTGGTTTTGTGTTTATGATATTTTTTATAGTCTTCCACTCAAGAGGGAAAATAATTTTATTGAGGGGTTTCTTCTAATTGTTCGTTTCTCTAAAACTCATAGTGAAGTAGTGAAGTCATGTTCTTTAAAGTTTTTGAATATTTTATATGGGGAGGAATGTTCATTATGGGATATTTTTTTTCATGAGAATGATTAAATTCATTTAATATCTTTATGAACTCAAATATCTATGAGGTTGAAAGTTGTTTTGGGTATTTTGGGGGCCTAGGTTTAGATCAGTGGAAGGATATCATCCCATCATTGTTGAATGTTTTGATGTCTTGGGACATTATTAAGACCACTTTTATCTAATTTTTAATACATAAGGATGTGAAAACAAGGATAATGGTGGAGATATTTGGTGTTTAGTACTGATAAAATATGGTGAATACCTATGATTATCATTTTAAATATTTATATTTTTTTCTCTAGACATAGAATCACGGGAACCACTAAAAGAACATGTCATCATCTAGGGTCTCCATACAAAGATTAAAGATCAAGATGTCTCGTATGGGGATGTTTTTTTTCTAGAGACTAGTGGATGAGGTATTCTTAGTTATGATGGTCACCATAGGTCATATAATGGAAGACAAAAATCTATTTTCTCTTGGTATTTTTTAATATTCCCAATATGGTGAAAAGTATCTACTAGAGGAATACATTTATTATAATTCTCCCTTGTGAGTTCATACTTATCATTTGGTATACCTCCCTTTCATGTGCTTCCAGTGTGTCATTTTGGGAATTTGATGCCATATTAACATAATCCAATGATGGTTTGTTGAAAATATATCAATTTGGGTCATTTCGAAAGGTTTAGAAATATATGTATCCATAATAGAAAGTATCTATTGGTGGTTATATGGTCTTCACTATAGGTAAATAGATGCTTCAAGACTCCAATTCTCTAGCCATAGGCCTTAGAATGAAGCTGTTGACAAATTTGAGAATTGCTAGTTTTGGGGGTGGATGGGTAAGATTTTTTTTGACGTTGGATTGGGAATATTTTCTGTTTTCCATATTATAGATATCAAGTTTATAGAATTTTTCAGATTCCCAAGATCTAAGTAGAATTGTTTAATGAATCCTTAGTATTCCTGCCTTATGGTTGTGAAGTATTATAAGGTTAATTTTCTTATGGATCAATTTTATTATTGATTTTTGGTGGTTATTATTTTTGAAATGATTTATCTTATGGAAACGTTGAATTGAGTTTTCGATTGATGTTTTTCTTAATTTTCATTCATCAGTCTCACCTAAAGTTGGTAATATTCAATGTTAATGTTGATGTTATATTCAATTTCAAAATGGTGGGGTGGAACCTGCCCCCTACTGGATATCCTTAATGTGGGTTTATCTAGATATTTTAATGTTTTACTTGTGGAATTTAAAGTTTACATCATGAATTGTGGTTTTCATTGTACTCTTATAGTTTTAGATTCTATCATTGTTCCTCAATTGGCAGGGTGACACTATATGGGAAGCATGTTTTGTGCATCGGAGAATTTCTTCACCCCAACACCAGTTATCTTTAGTTTCTTTAATTTATAATATTTCATATATTTTTATATTATTTTATGAGATTTTTGTTGAGATTCTTTTTAGAATTTTATAGTTTTTTATTTATGTGGTTGTTTTTGGTCATTTTCATGGTTATTTTTTACAGCATGGGGATAAAGTGTGTAGTTAGTGGAGGAATTGTGTTTTCCAATTTCATTTATTTCATGAAAATTTTTTCCGTATCCATTTGATAACAAGACATAACTATGTGGTCTATTGGTGGTGTCTGGGATTGGGCGAATGGAAGACATGTGGTTTTAGGGAACCATTTGTTATGAGCAATCACCTGTCTATAATTTTGATAGATCTTGTTTAAAAATTTGGTGCGTTGTTTTTCATATTATTTAGGCAGCGCATGTCAGTTTCTGCTCCTTCGAGTAGGGTTTTCACTATTGGCACATGGTTTAGAAAACTGTGTGGTCAAATAGTGTGACTTACCCAAAATCCTAAAAACAAAAAACTCATCTTTCCCCCTCTTATGTTTTAATCATAATTCAACCATCATCTCATATTTCTCGATTTTAAAGTACAAAATGTCTCTTATAACCCTGTAAACATGGCTCTCCTTCCTCTATTGATGCTCCTCCACGGTTATTATATATGTTTCTTTGTATTTATGGGAGTTTTAAACCTCTTATGTTTCTCTTTATTGCTATGATATTATTTCTTTTTCGGGTTTCATCTTGTTCAAACCCTAGGACAAGGGATGGCTAATTTTGATTGATTTTTTATGTTAGGTTGTGTGTATTTCTCCTTACACATTATTCTTCATTATCTTATAGTTTCATCACATTATCATGTTGTTGAAGTAGGTATTTATGAATATTTATTTTTTAAGAATGTATTTATATTCTTTTGATTTCCAATGTATTTTAAAAATAATTTTATTCTTGATTTTTATGTGTGGATATGATTTTCTATGCCCATATGGGTGTTTATTTTTCCAAAATGGGGGGATTTTAGGGATTTCATTAGTTATTCCCATACGTATATGTATGTTGGGTGTTAGAAAAAAAATTCCATTTATCATTTTAAAATGTCTATGAGTATTTTGAGATTATGATTGACTTGAGCTTTAGTAATTGGATTATTATTTAAATTGATATTTTTTGTGGGTTTTTGTTCTAAATAATGATTTGGTTCATTTGCGTGTACTTATTTAGCATGGAACACATTATTATTTCTAGACTATTGTAAAAAATTAATGGTTTTCCATATATTTGTTTTGATTATATGTATATACATATATATGAGGGGAGAAAAAATTGATAGTCATATGAATATAAATAAAAATTTAATAAAAATGAATTCATTAAATGGTTTGGTTCTCAAAATCACTCTCCTCCATCCATTCCTTTTCACATTCATATCAAATTGTTTTCTAAAATAACCTAGAGTTTCTTAACGGCCTTTATAGTGTTCCAATTACTACTTTGTAGTTTTTACATTTTTTTAAAAAAAATCATATCATTTGGAACCTTTAAGTATGATGTGGTAACCACATGAATTGAAAAATCACAATTTCAATCTTCCAAAGATGTATGATTCTTTCATTTAGGATTTCTAAATGGTTTTGGAAATAGTTTTGGAAATTTAATTTTTGGGTAGGTACCATTTGAGGTTTTGGAAATTCGATTTGAAGACTTATGATGTATATGCATAGTTGGGACCTGAGAAAGGGTTTTTTGTGATAAAATCTTTATGATTTTTTCCATTTGGAGTTTCTTGACATAGATAGTGTTGAGGAGTGATCAAGGAATGAACCATTCCATCTATGGGTTATGTCTAATGACATGTCAATAAAAAAGATCTCACTCTACATTGTAATATTAGTATGATATTCCTAAAAATCAACCAGATGACTGTGTAAATAATTATTTCTACTCCTGATTAGATGGTAGAAAACCTCCAAGTAATTTTATATGCTTGGTGTGATTTTTAATAAGTGGGGCTAGTTTAGACCAGCTAGGTTAGTAATTAACCAAAGAAGTGAAAAATTTGATGAAAGGTGGGTATGAAATGAGTATGTCCTGGGTTCCTCTCATGATGTTATTGAAACACCCATTATTACACACATATATATCAATATTTTATTTTTTATCACTTTGGTTACCTATTATAATAGAATTTGTTTCATGTGCCTATGTTATTTGTTTCATTTCAAGACTTTTTTCATATATCCTAATGTTTCTACTCCTTTTTTACCTTCATATATATTATTTTTTTTCTATATTTGTGGTTCCTACTGACTATTTGGTTTTCAAATTTAGTGTTTAAAAATTGAATATGTGATTTCCTCTTAAAATTATAAAAAAATTAATTCTATTATATATATTTTAAACAATGGTTTATAAACTATTTCATGAAAGGACTCGTATTGATTCAATATCTCCTACTTACCTTGATGTTTTATTCCCACACTCTAATTTCTCTACTTAGTATAGGTAATCACTATATTTTATGAATGACCATATTTTGTTCATGTAATCCAATGGAGTAGACTGGTTTTATGTATGGTGGTGATCAAGTGGTCACTTGGATATAGTGTCGATATCTAGTTTGGTCCCAGTTATGTTTTTTGTCTTCATATTTCATTCCACTTTAGTTGAATGTGGATTTTTTTAATATTTTTATTTTTTTCAGTGATTTTTAAATTATTCTATTTATGTTGCACACCCTATTGTGTGATATATATTATTGATGTTTTACTGCAAAATTGTACCTAACAGTGTTATTTTTGATGCATAAAACTGGATTCTAGTGAATAAAAATGATACATTAATGGTAGACCCAATTATGGGATGGAAACACTTACATTGTTAGGTACTAAATGGGTTTATTCCTAAAAAAAGTTCTTTTGTTTAAATTTTGTAGATATGGGGTTTCATTTTATAAGAGGAAGAGATGACCCATATTAATTGCATCAAAAGAAAACGTGATAATTTCTTAATTAAAAAATCATAAAATGGGGTCATTCACAATCATTATATGAGATAAGAATTATTTATGGATATAAAATGAGTTTCAGACAACATTATAGGTAATTTTAACCCTTATCTTCATAGTTTTACTCTCGATGAACTAATTTTTACATTAACAGTCATAATTAATTTTAACTATTCTCAATTCCCATTAAGGTGAAAACATTATTTTAACTTTTTAGAAAATAAAAATACTTTTAATTCCAAATATGTACTCTATTATAAAAAATTCAATTCACAAAATTAGTAGAATTCAATTTAAAATTGAACATGTTTAAATGTCTAAAAAACTTGGTTTCTAAAGAAAAACATTAAAATGATTTTGATGTCATTATATCAGATTCCAGAAATAAATTGATCTCAATGACCTAATTTTTTCAAATTTTAATATATTTCAAATAATTTAAAATTAAAACTAATTCATAATGTAATTTCACATTTAAAATAATTTAAATTAAAAAGATTTTTACAATAAAAAACCATGTTTTTCACTCTTTATCATGAAATTACACTTTTCATAAAATTTAAAAAAAAAATATGAAAATATAATTATGACATGTAGATTTCAAAAAATGATGATTATTGTTTCAATTAAAGTTTATAGAATTGTAAAAAATTATTTTTAAATTACATTTTCAATGAATTAGTAATATTTCTTCTTGAAAAATAGTTTTTTTTCATAAAACATTTTATTTTATTTCAAATGGATCTTATTTAATTTATAATAAATACATTACAATTTATTTAAATTTATATAATTTAAAAACACATAAATTTAATAATTTACTTTTTCCAATTCATTCCCACCATTATAACATCATGGATGTAAGGAACAAATTTAATTAATAATTGATTAATAGGTTATTTTGTTTTATTTAAAACTAGTTTTTTTATATAGTAATCTACTAAGGTTATTGAATATATTTTAAAAAATTACATAGAATAGTATCAGGCTATTAAATTATCATCTATTTTTTTTTGTTGCCTATATGCTAACAAACAAGTTGTTCCCTTATAAAATCTTTGGGTGTAACATTTTAGTCACTTAGGTAAATTTCACCCTCTATATTTATTTTTGATCATGGTAATCAAAGGATTGATATTTGAAAACACCTTAATGAAAATTCCACATTATAAGAATGGTTAATATAATAGCCTCTTGATTTGAGATAATAAGAAGATTGAAGTTCATCTTGTATAATCAAGTGACCAGGTTTCCAAATGGGTAACAATTAATGGGAAGTGAAGATATAGGCATGGAAGAAAAGAATAAATATTTTATGATTGTGAGAGAGATTATTTATCACAATAAATTGAATGATAATAGAACTATATATCACTGATTATTTAACAAACCATTTGATTCATCCGATATAAACTTAATAGATTATTATTTTTTGTTTTAAAATCCATTTACTAAATATAAGGACATTTTTTATTGTATAAGAATATATGTAAATATAAATTATTGATATATATCAATTTCATAATCATATTTTCATCATTTGGATGTTCTTCGATCGATTTATACTACATATTAAACTTTAAGAAATGAATATCCTATTTTTTCGTATTCACGAATCACATTAATTAAATTATAATATATCATAAGATCAAACCAATAACAACAATATATTCATCGTATCATTACTAAAACCAAAATTACTAAGACAACATATCCAGTAAAACCCAATTTTCAACATAATAATGATTATAAAGAGTTATCCTTACTACACATTCAAAATATTTTTGACCAAATTCATTGTAAAAAATTAGATGGTCACCAAATTAAAATTGCATTCCCTAAAATATATAAATTGGATATGAATATCACATTACAAATATGTGAATACCTTGATCACCATAAAATCATAATGAAATAAATCTTTCTTTAAAAATTAAAATATCAGTTTCTGGATTTCATTCCAAAAATTCAACCATGTAGTAATCCCCAGTAAATACAACATTAACCATCAAATAAATAACCCATTTCAATGTCACCAATACAATACCATAATCACTTCTTTATAATTATTATTGTTGGGATGGTATGTCTTAGTATGATATACTCTATAATAACAAACGTAAGATCAAAATAAGAATTAAGATCTCAGATACAAGAGCGGGGGTGAATTGTACCTTTTAAAAATTCCTTTGAAAATTTTAAAGACAGTTATTTTTAACAAGGTCAAATAACATAATTCACAATACCTCTATAAATTCTAATCCCATGATAAATTCTAGAAAAGTGATTACGTAAATGAAACTTAGCTAAAGATTATAAAGATGAAGATTCTACATTAATGCGTATAGAATCTAACTATATCAGAGTACAAGTAAGGAAGTATAAGAAAGTTATACATTCCTTATCAATATAAAATGCAACGGAAAAACATGTAACAAAACAAGTAACAAAAAATAACTCTTTTTCCCCAAAGAGAAGGGTATCCCACAACCCTGGATAAGAGGTCCCTTGATTTATACATTCATGAAAGTCTGTCTTACCCACACAAGGGTGAGCCCTCGATACAAAGATCGAAGTTTGTCTTCCTATCCCTGCAAGCCCTCAAGTATTAGGTAGTCGACACCTCTGTCTTCCTTAGAATGTAAGCCCTCAACTTCAAGGTGTTGGAACCTCTATTTTCCTATCCCCGGAAGCCCTCGATTGTACACAAAAACTATCGGAGTCACATGAAGAAAATCATCACAAGGCAAATTTTGAACAAGACGTTCAAACATTCTGCACGAGGCTTGAGAGTTGATAAGAGTCTCTCTCTCTAGAAATCACTTTACGAAGTTCTGAGCATCAAAATTCCAAAAGTTCCAAAAATTACTGAGCATGTTTAAATGAACACTTATTTATAGGTGAAGCTCCAACGGTCAACTCCCTCCTCCAACGGTCATATTTTTCCTTGAATTTAGGAGGGACATGTACATGTGTCACTCAAACAATGGTTAGTTAATAACTGAAGGAATGACATCGTTCTACAATAAAACAAGTGAAAGCATAACCAAAACTGGTAATCTTAATGTATAAAATGAAAGTTCATAATGGAGAAAGTAAAAGTTTAGAGTCTAACCAGAAAATGAATTCAGAGTATATAATACAAGGATATTCAGATTCTGTTTATCAGAAGAATTTTGGAGTCGAACGTCTTACAATTTCGTATCTATAATTCGTAATCAGTATTCACAATTAGAATTCATAATGAAAATTCGTAATCAGAATTCATTATTAGAATTCTTAATGAGAATTCGTAAAAAGAATTCGTCATCCGAATTTGTAATGAGAATTCGTAATCAGAATTCGTCATCAGAATTTGTAATGAGAATTCGTAATCAGAATTCATCAATAGAATTCATAATGAGAATTCGTAATCATAATTCGTCATCAGAATTTGTAATGAGAATTCGTAATTATAAATCATTATTAGAATTCATAATGAGAATTCCTAATCAGAATTCATCATCAGAATTAGTAGTTAGAATATTATATAAGTTCTTAATCAGAATTCAGAGTTGAACTTCACAACAGTTCATAATAGTAATTCGGATCCTAAAACAGAATTTTTGATATCTAAGTATAATATGATTATTAGGTTTTAGATATGACCCCAAATTTTTATACTTAAGAAAAATATTGATATGAACAATGAAAACAAGGTAGGGGTAAATTTCCCTGAGTATGGAAATTTTCCCTATAGAAGTAAAACTGGGGTAAAATGAGTTTTTCATTGAAATAAGGTGTTTGTGATTTTCAAAACAAGAGGAATGATCAAGTCATAAAAAACCATGATGACTTAACAATCTACCTCTTATATGAAGTAATGTAAAATTCATAAGGAAAACCTTATTGACTAAACAATCTACCCCTTTTTGGAAAGCACAAACATCCTTACGAAAAATAATGAAGGAACATAGAATAAATTTCTAGACATTGAAATTAAAGATTATCTCCCTTTGTTCAACGATAATTGTGAATATGACTAACTCCCCCTTAGGATTTGGAACTCTAAGGATCGTATTCTAGAATTCTGGAATGGGGAAATCATTATGAATATAGAATTATTCATAATGAGTACTCCCCCTTAGATAAACCCCCTCTTACATCGGGATACTTCTTCTATACTTAAATATTTTTCCTTCTCTTCTTTAGAATTTTTTTTCCTTTTCCCCATTTGTGATTTTCAAAAAGAGTTTGAGGGAATGGAAAACAATATGGTAGTTGAAATATTGGTACAAAATAACACAAAATACAAGAAAAACATTGCAATCCCGATCCTTGGATTTGGATGCAATCTTCAATGATTCAAGACACCGAACTATACGATTTGAAAGTAAGGCAGGATACATGATAATTTGGGCTCTTATATTTCCATTCTTGATATTCTGGATTGTATCAAGAACATGCCTCATAAAATTTACCTTCCTTTGATTTACCAAGAAATCTATGAAATATATGTGACTCTTCTTGAGGGTATCTTTTTTACCATTTCTCGGTTCTAAAAAACCTTGTACCCATAACTGAAAGATCCAGTTGTTAGAAGATAGATGATAAATCTCTGCTGTCTTGACATCAGAATTTCCAAGACTTTTCAAGGCCTTCACCTTAACTAAACTTCCATGAAAATCCGAGAGTTTTTGGGAATAGAAATCTTATTCCCCTTCATATAATAATCCTACCAAGACGGATGCCTTGGTAATAGTAAGTTTGTAGGTTTATCGATAAGACATGAATGAAAATTTTTCTATATTATCTTCATTAAAGAAGCACACTGACTCATAAAACACTATGATTGAATCCAGATACATGGCGTCATGAACACCTGGATTAGATATGCAAACTTCTTCCAATCCATTCAACTTGATATTCTTAGAAATGATATAATCGTACTTGAAAAAGTTCGGATGCACCAACCTTTCCCTGTATAATTGCCATTTTGATATTGGCTTTGTGGTATACATTTCTTGAGAAGAGGCTTCTACAGACATTCGGACTAGAGGTACTCTGAGAGATTCGGAACGGGCTTAAGAACCGAGGAAGAGCCTCGAGACACGAAATATTTGAAAACAGATGTATGACAACCCTTTGGGGTTCATTTATATAGGCGATGGTGGTTACCTTTCATCTTCCAAAAGAAATCTAACGGTTGGGAAAACTCTCTGATCTAATCTGACGATTGAAAACATAACTATAATGAAATATTGTATCCGATATTTTGAGGTTTTGAGAAAAACATTTGTAATTAAGGAAACATGAATCCGTGAAATTTTAAAAACCAAGGAAACTACCAGCAAGTAAAAGTGACTAAGAAATCATATGTAAGGAAATCAAACCTTTCGGATTGGCTAGGAAGTCTATTCGTAATAGGTGATATTCTTCATGAAGAAAATATGACTACAAAAAACTCACTATGAAAAACATACCATAAAAAACTCACTATGAATAACATAAAATTGAAAAGTTTTATTGAAAAATCTTTGAGTACCAAAACTCGATTACGAAAATTTCCATTACGAAAATTTCCCTTTAGAAAATTTCAAAAACCAACTAGGAAAATTTTAATATTAAAATTCTGAAAAACTAACTATGAAAATTTTCATTATGAAAATTTTAGAAACAATCTTCAAGGACTTTCATTACGAAAATTTGAAACACAGACAACGAAAAATTTCATTACGAAAATTTTGAAAAACAGACTACAGAAATTTCATTTTGAAAAATTTGAATAACATTCAATTAAAAATGTAATCCCCCTATGAAAAGGAGTTTATTACGTTATGAAGATTGATTCAATAAGAATTTAATGAAGGAAGATTACCTCATGGTTATCATTCCTAGCTTCTGTTTAATGTATTCAAATCTATCGGTAGGTAAAGATTTTGTGAAAATTTCAGCAAGTTGATCTTTTGTTCCAATGAATTGAAGAATGATATCTTCTTTTAGTGTGTGATCCCTAAGATCTATGTGCTTCTCACGAGAGTGATGTGCAGGGGTTTTACTAAGGGAAACAACACTTGTGTTATCATACAAAATTTTAGTCTTGGTAAAACTTAAGTCATAGTCTGGGAGTGTGTGGTTCATCCACAACACTTGATCACAACAACTTATAGCTGCTACATATTCAGCTTTAGTAGTGGAGAGTGCTACTGAGTGTTTCTTCTTGAAATACCAAGAAAATAACGAATCTCCTACGAAATGACAAGTTCCGGATGTGCCCTTTATATCCATTCTACATCCACCAAAGCCAGCATCTGAAAAACTCTTTAAAATAAAATCATTTCCAGAAGTGTAAAATAGTCCAAAATCCATGGTTCCCTTTATGAAGCAAGCAATTAATTTTAATTACTTTAAATGAGATTCCATAGGATTGGATTGATATCTTGCAAAAAGCATAATGAAAACATTAAGTCTGGATGACTAACTTTCAAGTAAAGAAGACTTCCTATCATTCCTCTAAAAGATGTTTGATCTACTAGTTTCCCAACTTCATCAAGATCAAGTGTGTTTGAGGTAGCTATGGAATACTTATACTCTTATTGTTGTCATATCCATACTTTTTAAGAATATATTTAATATAATTATGTTGGGATATATAGATTCCTTCTGGTTTTTGAGAAATTTGAAAACAAAGGAAAAATGTTAACTCACCTATCGTACTCATTTCAAACTAAGATTTCATTAGATCCGCAAAGGAATCAGTTATAGATTTCTCAGTTGAACCAAATATAATGTCATCAACATAAAATTGACCAATCAAAACATTTTTCATATCCTTATTTATAAAAAGGGTTGGATCTTCATTTCCCTTAACATAGTTATTTTGAAGCAATAATCCTGTATGTCTATCATACCAAGCTCGTGGGGATTTTTTTAAGGCCATACAAAGCTTTGGTAAGACTAAAAACATGATCAAGATGTTTTGTATCTTCAAAGCTACAAGGTTATTAAAACAACATCCTGTTGAACATTACCATTAAGGAAATTACATTTCACGTCCATTGGAAAAATTTTGAAATTGAAGAATGCTTCAAAGGCATGTAAAATATGAATAAATTCATGTATAGCTACTAGAGCATAGGTTTATTCAAAGTCTATTCCTTCTTGTTGATTATAGCCTTTTGAAACTAAACTTGCATTATTTTTTACTATGATTCCATTTTCATCACACTTATTTCTGAAGACACATTTTACACCAAGAATAGATGTTTCCTTAGTTCTTTCAACCAATGTCCAGATTTTATTCCATTCAAATTCATTTAGTTCCTATTGAATGGATTTAATCCAATAATCATCACCTAAAGGTTCATCAGTGCTTTTTGGTTCTAATTGGGAATGAAATTCTATATTCTCTACTTCATTTCTTAAGGAACATCTAGTCCTTATGGGTGGATTGACATCACCAATGATACAATCACTAGGATGATTTTTTAGAAATGACTAATTTGGGTTTTGTAAAACCTATTCATCAACATCGGGTAGAAACTCTTCAGGGGTAAATGTTTAAGATGTATCTTCTTGAATGTTTTACTTATCAGAAGGATCTTCTATCATAGGTTGATAATCAGTTTTTGAAAACACATCTGAGGATGTAGGTTGGGGTTGTTTGAAAACAAAAGGATCTGTTTCACCAAATTTAACATGTACTGTATCTTCAGTAGTACAAGTGTTTTTATTGAAAACATTATAAGACATAGATGTTTTGGAGTAACCTAAGAAAATTCCTTCATCAGATTTTGGATAGAATTTTTGAAGATTGTATTTATTATTCATATTGAATACCATGCAACCAAAAACCATAAAGTATGAAAATATAGGTTTTCTACCATTGCATAACTCATAAGGAGTTTTATTAAGAAATGGTTTAATCAAAACACGATTTATAGTATAACAAGCAGTACTTACAGCTTCAGCACAAAAATGATTGCCAACAGAATACTGACTAAACATGGTTCTAGTTATATCTTGAAGAATTCTATTTCTTCTTTCAACAAAACCATTCTGTTGAGGTGTTCTGGGTGCTGAGAAGTTGTCATTAGTACCTTTTCTACTACAAAAGGATTTAAAATCAGAATTTTGAAATTCTCCTCCATGATCACTATGAATAGTTTTAACTGGATGGTTTTTCTCTTATTTAACTTGTGCTCTACAAATTTTAAAATAAGAGAAGGCTTCAGACTTTTTTCTAGAAAAGAGACCCATGAAAATCTAGTGTAATCATCAACTAAGACAAATATACAATACTTTCCCCCAATGCTTCTAGTTTGTGTTGGACCAAAAAAATCCATATGAAATAGCTATAATGCATTAGTGGGTGATACTTAACCAATGGATTTAAAACTCGATTTATGTTTCTTGACATATTGAAAAGGTTCACAGACTTTTGATGAATAAAATCTATGCACTGGTAGATCCTTAACTAAATTTTTTTAGAAAGTTTGCATAAGTTCATAAGGTTACAGTGTCCTAAAATTCTAGGCCACAACCAAGAATGATCATCCATATTACTTAGGAAAGGTATGTATTGGCTCCTAAGGTCTTCTAAATTTAGTGTGTAAATATTATCTTTCTTATTGGAAGAATGAATAAACTCTTCCTTGGAATTGTGTACTAAGCATTTATCATTCCTAAAATTCACCAGGAAGCCTTCATCACATAATTGGATATGCTGATGATGTTTTGCTTGAGACCCTTTACAAATAAAACATTTGAAATCAAAGTTTATTCCAAGAAGAACAATGTTACCTATACCAATAATTTCTCCACGAGCATTATCTCCGAAAGTTACTTTTCCTCCTTTCGTTTTGATAATATTTTCGAAATAGTTTTTGTTACAAGTCATATAATGGGAACAACAACAATCCATGTACCATGTATTCCTATTGGTACTTTCCCTATTTTCCTGAAAAAAATAGGTTTTTCAAATCCAGACTTTCTTGGATATGGAAATCTCAGAAAGTAAAATTTTGGGAACCCACATATTCTTTGAAAAATAAGTTTTATGGAATCCTAAAGATTGAGTTTTTTTAGAGAAAAATTCGTTTTCCCATGACCACCATATTGACACTTAGTGAAGAATGGTGCACTTGGAGGAACAATGTAATTGTTACTAAATGTTGGTTTTGAACTAGTATAACCAAAACCAGATGTGTTCCTTCGAGGTCAGATTTGTGAATACATTTTATCAAAATTTTCCTTACCTAGGTTAACGTTTGACAATAACTTCTTCAAGGAGAATATTTCGGATTGGAGTTTTATAACTAAGTTCTTTTCTTCAAAAACATTTGAACTAGAGCTAGGCTTAAAAAAAATTTCTTATAAATTACATTTTATAGATCGTTAAAATGTTTATTCTTCTCAGAACATACTTCCTCAAGATTTTTTGAAATACATTCAAAATCAGCATTTTTCTTATCAAAATCTTTAGAAAGATTAAATATTTACTTAGTATGAATAATATTCCTTGAATTTTCTTTATCATGTTTCTTCATGATTTTTGAATTCTCAATCTCAAAATTGTAGATAATCTAAAAACTTCTTCATAGGTGGGTAAATTATTATCTTCATCAAAAGAATATTCTTCATCCGAAGAGTTATAATATTTACTATCATTAAAATTTAAAGAAACATTGTTCATTGATTCTTCATTGTGCACCTTATACATCAATAAATGATTATTAATAGGTAGCATGGCTAAAAGACCAAGATTCATCTGTCTAGAAGATTCATAATCCGAAGATTCATCTGATGAATCTCCACCACTAGTACTCCACGTGTCATTAGATTTCAACACTTTCATAGCTTTGGACTTGTAATACTTCTTTATATTTTTCTCAGAATGCCTTTCCTTTATTTCTTTTATCTTGAGCATCAGGCAGTCAGGTCTTATGTGTCCAGATCTCTTGCATTCATAGCAAGTAACTTCAGAATCTTTCTTGTCTTTATTTTCTGTCTTCTTGTATTTAGATTTAAAGGTCCTCTATCCAGCTATCTTGTTCATCTTTCGAGAAATATTTACTAATTCATTTTCTAAGGATTCACATCCACTAGATTTGGAATGGATAACAACTTTCTTAGATCTGGATCTAGAAACTCTCTCAGGAGTCTTGGATTTCATATGATTGGAAGTAGTAGTAAAAGATACACTGCCATTTCCATTCTTCTTCTTCAAAATATCAGCATCTCTCTTCATTATAGTTTCAAGCTGAAGAAGAGTTCCAAACAGCTCGTCAAGGGTAATCTGAGTTACCTTTGTATTCTCATCAATTGCAGTCATTTTAGATTCCCACTAATTTGGCATGATGTCGATGATCTTGTCAACAAGGGCTTCAGCATCTAATCATTTTTCACCCACTGATTGTAAACTATTCACAATAGTCATGAATCTCTGTTGCACCTTGCATATGGGTTCACCATAAGGAAAACTAAAACCAAGATATTCAACTCTATGCATGGCTCTTCTGGTCTCAATTACTCTGGAAGTTCCAAAGTGAGTAACTTCTTGTTTCATCCATATATAATTTTATGCTTCACAAAATGAAATTTGGATATATATATTTCTAGTCATTGAACAAAGTAAAGTATTTTTTACCTTATAATTGAGTTGATATTCAGGATTTTCTTGATTTGTAAAGGTACTTACTTCTTTATCAGGATTTTTATATCCACCGGTAAACATAACAAAATTTTCAACCCCTGTGTTGATAATGAATGTTTTCATGCGGTATCTCCAATATTAGTAATCATTACCATCCATGATTGGTGGTCTTGTTGGATTAAGATTTTCTATGGAACCAACATTGATTCCTTCTACCTTTAAGAAAATTCTTTCCACAAATAGTTGTTAGTAGAAAATGTTCGTAAACAATGAAAATATTCTAAGCAAGAAAAATAAAGTAAAATTATCTCTACAAAAAAGTGAATCTAAACTATATTATTCCGAAAAACATATTCGGAAAAAATATATCAATCCGGAAGTTTGAATCTGAATATGTGAATCTGAAAGTTCTATTCTGAGAACTTATTCTCTTTTGAATCAAATTGTGAGGTTAATTCAGAATGAACCAAAGCTCACATACAATTTGTTAGGATGGTATGTTTGAGTATGATATACTCTATAACACCAAATGTAGGATCAAAATAAGAATGAGATTCTTGGATAGAAGATGGGGGGGGTGAATTGTACCTTTTAAATATTCCTTTAGAACTTTTTAAGATGGTTATGTTTAACATGGTTAAGCAAGATAATTCACAAGACCTCTTTAAATTCGAATCACTTGCTAAATTCCGGAAAAGTTATTCTATAAATGGAATATAGATAAAGATTACAACGATGAAGATTCTACCTTAAAGTGTATAGAATGTCACTATATCAGAGTAAAAGTACGGAAGTATAAGAGAGTTATACTTTACTTATCATTACAAAATGCAGTAGAAAAACTTATAACAAAACAAGTTACAAACAATAACTCTTTTGACCCAAAGACAAGGGTATCCAACAACCCTGGAAAAGTGGTCCCTTGATTTATACATTCAAGAAAGTATATCTTACCCACACAAGGGTAAGACCTCGATACAAAGATCAAAGTATGTCTTTTTATACCCGCAAGCCCTCAACTATCAGGTTTTCGGCACCTCTGTCTTCCTCAGAATGGAAGCCCTCATCTTCAAGGTGTTGGAACCTCTGTCTTCTTATCCCCAGAAGCCCTCGATTGTACACAGAAACAATTGAAGTCGCACGAATCAAATCTGCACATGGAAAAGTTTAAACAATCCATTCAAACTTTATGGATGAAGCATGAGAGTTGATAAGATCCTCTCACTCTAGAAATCACTTTAGGATGTTCTGAGCATCAAAATTCCAAAAGATCCAAAAAGTACTAAGCACGTTCAAATGAGCTCTTATTTATAAGTGAAGCTCCAACAGTTCGCTCCCTCCTCCAACGGTCATATTTTTCCTTGAATTTCAGAGGGACTTGTAAATATGTAACTCAAACAACGGTTATTTAATAACTGAAGGCACGACATGATTTTATAATAGAACAAGTGAAAGCATAACAAAAACTGATATTCAGAATGGAGAAAATGAATGTTCCGAGTGGAGAAAGTTAAATTTCGGAGTCTAACCAGAAAATGATTTCGGAGTCTATAATACAAGGATATTCAAGTTCTATTTATCAGAAGAAATCAGAGTCGAACTGCATACAAGTTCATATCCATAATTCGTAATCAGAATTCAAAATCAGAATTCGTAATAAGAATTCATAATCAGACTTCATCATCAGAATTCATGATGAGAATATGTAATGAGAATTCGTCATCATAATTCGTAATGAGAATTTGTAATCATAATTCATCATCAGAATTCGTAATGAGAATTTGTAAGAAGAATTAGTCATTAGAATTCTTAATGAGAATTTGTAATCAAAATTTTTCATCAGAATTTGTAATAAGAATTCGTAATCAGAATTCATCATTAGAATTTGTAATTATAATTCCTAATCAAAATTCATCATCAGAATTCGTAGTCAGAACTTTATATAAGTTCGTAATCAGAATTCAGAGTTGAACTTCATAAAAGTTCATAACATAAATTTGGATCCTAAAATAGAATGCTTCATATCTAATTATTATACGATTCCGAGGTTTTAGATACGAAACTAATTTTTATACTTAAGAAAAATACTGATATGAACAATGAAAACAAGGTAGGGGTAAATTTCCTTGAGTAATGAAATACTCCTTATAGAAGTAAAACATGGGTAAATGAGTTTTGACATGAAATAAGGTGTTTGTGATTTTAAAAACAAGAGGTATGATCAAGTCATAAGGAATCCTTGATGAATTAACAATATCCCCCTTATATAAAGGAATGTAAAAGTCACAAGGAAAACCATATTGACTCAACAATTATATCAACATAGACAACATATTTTGTGATACCATCCCTCGATATTGTTTTTTCCATAATGATCAACATACAACTGAATTACTTATCTGGGTACCATTCAAGAAATGTTTTTAAATCCTTATAAAAATCAATTAAAAAACAATACTTATATATTTTATGATTCATTTAATATAAATACCCTTAATAAAATACTACTATTAAATACTTATTGAATCAGAAAACGTTCACATTAATAATTCCACTATATCTACAGTAATAACATAAGCTTGAAATAGATCTGTTAATTTCATTGGAGGTATATTCCCTTGATGCTTGGGGAATTCAATTGTGTAGTTCCTTTTCTTCTTATAGTTGATTAATTATGAATTGATAAAATATTTATTTACAATATAATCATTAGAATAGTGGCCTTTCTCATCATACATTTATTAAACACCAATTACCTTCAAGAAAGTACTATGGAGTTTCATTAATGAATTATCACATGGGGAAATCCATCGTTCCATTCCTTCCCATATCCATTTTTCCAACAAGCCTACTCTTATCATTATTCCATTGGAAGCTATAACTCTACTAACTGATAATATTTCCTCATGTGATTGAAATTTGTGGGGGGGGGGATATTTCCCTTCTAATAATGGGCTTTAACCGATCAAGTAAATGGTCTATATTCCTATTTGAGTTACATATGTTGTCTATTGAATTATTTGTTATCTTCGTAAACTTAACTTCATAATTTGAAACATTTTTAACTTCCTTTCATATTAGAATCATGAATCGTCTCTCCATATCCCCTCATTGATCACGTGGAAAATAATATTTCTATGAGAGTATGTTAAAATACTTTTATTCAATGTTTTCTATTTTATCTTAAATCATAGATATTTCAATCATTGATCACTATTAATATGCATCTCTTGTTAGATTAGAAACAGCTAGGAAAAATTTCACCAATTAATTTCTTCCTTAATAGAGAAATATATTCTTTATATAACATATCCATTTTTTCAATTAGAAATGAATTTATTATCCCATTAAATAGTAGATATTTGTGACTCATAAAGTTGTATGAAATTATTTCACCATGTAGAAGATCAGTAGGTTTCTCTATAAAGAAAATTTTATTTCTCATAACCTTTTTAGTTTCACAAATATATTTATAATGTGAGTAGTTCGAGATATATATGATGCTCTATCTTCATTATGTTTCATAGGAAGGAAATCTGTATATAGGGAAGGTGAATTGACATTATTTACCTTAGTTACACTATTCATAATTTATTAGTAAAGTAATGAAGTACATTAAATAATAAAATTATGATACAGAATTTGTACTCCCAAAAATAGTTAAAAATATATCTTAAATTGGAATAAATATGGATGAATAGTATGATAATAATAAAAATACATTTTTTGGAAATTTTTTAAATTCTTGATTTTTTTAAATACTTTATAATGTTTTTAATGAAAATATAAACTATCATATGAATATACCTGATATTTTTCAACCATGATGCACAATAAGACCCATTTTTGTCCACCATATAACACTAAATTCACACAAGACATATCATTTTTGATGTTTTTACACCAATATACATATGTTCCAGAACCACATCCACCTATAGGATACATACATGGATGTACTGGTAGAAAAAAAACATAATACATAACTTACCATAACATTCTGATGTTATTATATACATATCCTCAATAAGAGTAATAGATTTTTGTTACTTAATATATGTTTTCCTGAATCTAGTTACAATTTTATCTATTAAAATTCCTCAAATACCAACTTTAATGTCATCAACACTTGTATGATAGACATAGTAGTAACTTTGTAAAAGTATTATGAGATGCATGGAAAATCATAATGATGGACCGAATAATGTAGTAGTCTTCGTAAACTAGGTATGTACATGAAATTAAAATTAAAATTGAAAATATAAAATACAAAAATTGTTTTCTTTGAGAACATAATATTTTCCATTTCTATATATAGTCATATCAATTATAAAACTCCTCCATGAATCTTGAGTGAAATAAAAAATAAAAAAGGGGTGAGATAAAATTCACAGTATGGGTTTGCATACAATAAAAGATATCATGAGTACATACTACATAGTCAATATATAAAGGTAGATAACTGATTCTAATTACATTAAATCAATAAATTTTACATGAAAATTAATATGGCATGAATAAATTATGACCAAATAATTGCATATAAATAATCATATGTTATTGAAACATATATATGGATATTCAAACTAATAAAATAGTTACATGGAACATCAATAACTAATATCATAATGAGTTAATCCATAATTTCTAACATTATAACCTTACCATCATATCCATATTCCATGACACATTACCTAATTGGTTAAGGCCTTGACCAAATCCCCAAGGTTGTTTGTCTCATGACACCAATCACTGAATTTGGGGGTTATAGTAGGCCCCTATAATAAATAAATAAGTATAACTAATTCATTATATCAATTTGGTGAATCATAATAAATATAATCATTTATATTTTAAAAATCTAATACAAAAAAATAATACATTCCCCAGTCAAAACAGATAATCATAAACCATCCCTAGTAATATGCTGAATAGTAATAGAATTGTACATCTCTTGTCTAGAGGATGATAACACATACAAATAAATAATTAATATGATAATAATATAGGATATCCCTAGTTGATAATAACTATAATAAACTGATGATGCCATTTATGAATATACACACCATAGAACATCATTATAAATATTCCTGGGAAAAATAAACATTTCACATTGAATTTTTTTTTATTAAATATTAAATTAAATAAAAATTGAATATAATTTTAATTTAAATTTAACATTGAAACATATAAAGGAATCATTAAATCATTTATTGGGTATTATATATATAAATTCTATTAATTTCATTCAAATTAAATAAAACAATCCTTTCACAATTTTGGTAAATGAAAAATAGCTATGATTAGGAAAAACCTAATGAATTTTTTTTAATATTTTTAAAAAGAAACACATGGGAAACAATTTATTTTTTAAATAATTTGTATAATATTAAAAAAAAATGAACACATATTATGAAATCATGCTTTTTGAATAAAAAGTATTTTCGACCAAATATGGAAATAAAGTTAAATTTTATTAAAAATAATTATATTTTATTTTAATTACCAATTATTAGAATATTGTATTAATTTTTTAAAACATAACTAATTACAATGGAATAAAAAAATTAATGGATTTTATTAGAAAATGATCAAATAATTTCATTCAATGTATATTTATTTATAAATAATTATGATTAAAATTAGATTGAAACATAAATATATTATCACATTGGTATCTTTTGAATTGTAAGACCCATAAGAGAAATAAATAAAAATTAAATATTTTATACCTAGAGTTGAATATGTAGTATATACACCCACAAAATAACTATGTGTTGAATATGGAATATTTCACGTGGAAGTAAATGTGAGGCAAGAATCCCTTACTATTAGTCTGATTTCTTTATTACATGTTTTAATCTCATATATAATAAGTATATATTTATTATAAATATATTTATAAACCATAAAAACAAATTTCATACCTTATATAATTTAATTGTATTAATTTATCAGATTTTCATTAAAATTACTTTGTTAAAATCATAGGTCTGGTGTTAGTTTCTTTGTATTTCTTGAACATTTTGCTTTGATAATTTAGGTAATTTTACTTTGTTCGGGATTATATCATATTGATAATGTAAAAAATGTTATAAATATCATATATATTCATTTTATATTTATTTATTTTAATTATTAAGATTTAATGGTAGAAAATGCATTAAATCCTTCATGGAGATTGTAGGGTGTATGTAAACATGAGCACTGTTTCCATTTTCTTAGAGAATGGAATGAAAAGATAATAAATATTAATATAAATTTATATAATAATAATTATGATTATTTTATATATAATTTTTTATAAAATATTCATTCTTATTACCTTTTTTAAAACAAAATGAACAACATTTCAAATAACAACATGAAGGTGGTAGTCTGCATGTATACATGAGCGACATTATTTTTTTCCAAATTATAAGAAGTTAAGGGGTTATATGTGATATTATATTTATATATATTTAATTTAAAATGACATATATTAATTAAATTTTCATTAATACCTTCTTTGTAAAGTGTATGTGAACAAATGAATCACATCACATCGCAAGGAGGTAGTCAACTATACAAATGAGTGACTCTATCATATCCCCTCGTAGAATGGAACATATGAAAGTATATATGAAATAATAATTCAGAAAGTATAATAATTTTATAAATTTCAAAAAAAATATTTTGAATCAATCATTATATATATCCTTTGAATAAGGTGATGTAAAATGCATTAAAAAGATGGGTTGGTAGTCTGCCATACACATTAACATTTTTTAGGTTGCCCATTTGATAAAAGTGTGGATTAATATGCTCTATTACATTATAATAAAAAAATATAATTATATTGTGTTTCATTTTTTTAATAATATTATAAAATTATAATATTATTTTAATTATGTGGAATATGAGATATAGAAAATACACATGTTTTAGAATTTACAAATTCTTCCGAGTGCCTCTTTAGGTTTTTTCAAAAATATTAATTAAGAGTGATTAATATTAAAAAAATGGAAATAGATTTTTATAATATTTTTAATTACATTATCCGAAATGGTTTTTGATGAACCAAAGGGTTTTGGAGGTGTGTTGAGGTATGGAGAGTGGGCAATGTTTTATAAGTGGGGGAGAGGGCACTGTTGGAATTTTTTTTAAAGAAATCATGATGCCCATATTTTTATCATGAAAAAAGTCAATGTTTTTATTTAATGAACTTTATATTATTTAAGTTCAAAATATATCAATATAATTGGTAATGTAATAATTTATATGTCATTTTAACCCTTATCTTCTTATATTAACCTTTACAAAACCATTCTTACCATAAATAAGGTAATTAAATTTTAATGGTGTCACTACTAATTATGGTAAAAAATTATGTTAAACATAATATATAACATAAATTAATGTCATTATAAATATTTAATCATTTTATCTAAATTAAACTCACACAATATGAAGAACTATATTTCAATTTATATTTACAGACTTGTCGATTTTTTTCCATAGATAAACAATAAAAATTTGAAATTGTTTTTTATCATATTTCAATATAAAAACTATTTTAATAGAGCAAGTAAGTTAATATTAATTAAATTAAACCTATTTCACTATAAAACATTATTAACATATGATTGTTTTCTAAAAAAGTTAATTGAAATGGCAGTTTTCAAAAAAACAATAATTTATCACTATTCTACAAAAAATTTAATCTTTTTAGAGAGTTTAAAAAAATTATCCAAAAAAAATATTATTAATATTTTATTTAAAAATGATTTATATTTTCCAAATAAAATTTCTAAACATGGTATAAAATAATTTTTTATTAATTTTTAAAATAATTAATAAACCGTCTTTTATAAAAATTTGGTGTTTAGAAAACATTCGATTTTTTCTTTCAAAAGGTTCTTATTAAATTTAAAATCCATAGAAAACCGTTTATTTTTTGACACATTAATAAAAATATAATTTGTATACTTTTTTTATTCTTAGTCACACCCACTAACTTAATGACTATGATATAATTATCGTGTAAAAATAATTATATTTGATAGGGTATCATGATTCCAAAATATTCGATGTTGTGTGTAATAGAAGATGTTAATGAGAATGAATTTATTAAAAAATAAATATAGTTTAAAAACATTGGGGGTTATATAATATATTATTTTTATTTTTCACATTATATATCATATATTATGTAAATATTTGAAATTTTCAATGTGTAATAGGTTTGGGGTGTTATATTCAGTACAACATAGCCGACTATTTGTAAATAAATGAGGTATGTGCCAATAAATGGTTCAACAACGTTCTATAAGTATAAGATATAATAATTTGTTGACCATGATTTGATGATGATTTCATGATTTTTTATGATGTTATATGAATTTTTGACGATTTAATTGTTTCATTATTATTTCGAAAATGTTACACTTCGTTAATAATTTTATTCCAAGTTCCATGGTTTGGAAAAACATGGAATGAGTTACATTGAATTTTTATGAAATGCTCAATATTAATGGATAATAATGTATATTTGTATAAGGAGGCCACAACTAAGATATTTTTGTACATCGTTTTTATAATAGAAAATTCATGGACAAATCTATCATTATATTAATTTTTTTCTAAGCATTAATGTAATGTTTCAAGTAGACAATGAGTTTAAAAATAATTTCCAATAATTGACAGATTTACACAACACTTGGATTTCATCAGAAGAAGGTGTAAATTATATTATTCTTCTAAATATCTATATATATCAAATAGAGGAATCTTTTCTAGAACACGTCATTACAAATAAATTATGTATTTATAATTTTTTATATTTAGTTAAAACAAAAAATGAAATTTCCATAACTCATTATTTTTTCATTATATATAAAATCTATTTTATAAATTCTATGAAAACAATTATTTTGAGAATTATGGGTTATGAATTTATATATAGAGTGGGAAAAAATGGAAATATCCATTGTTTTTCTACGAGCTATGTCTCTTTTTATTTTTGGGTAAACTCTTTGGTTTTGACCAAATGTGATTGACTATTTGAGTTCATGTGAGTTTCAGGGGTGAATAAAGCTTGTTTGGAGCCATGAGTCTCTTTTTTTGAATGGTGATCTAGAACTTGTGACTAATAGAATCCATTCCACATAGGATACAATGTTACTACTAGCCATGAAGGGTATTTCAGAGAGTAGAGTAGGGCCATAGGGTTTGAAGAACCTATGTAACCAGGGCCACACACATGTGTGGGAGCATTCTAGTTTTCAGAAGTGGAAAAAATAATTGTTTGCGAATGGTTTACCAAACAATTCACATGAACCATTGTTGGGGGATTTTGAAATAGTGAGGGGCACACAGTTTGGCCAATCATGCGGCAGAACAGTGAAACCTAGGGTTTTGGAAAAAATGACGATTTTAACCTTAATGAGATAAAATGAAAAATCATTCCTTAAAAACTATTTTTCTATAGTGAATCTGTATCCTGTTTGAAGACTTATTCAATCCCCAGTGTATTCCTCGAACCGATTATTCTATATAATATCTGATTCGAGATTTTTTTCATCTTATTGGATCCACTCTATTGAGTTCTTCATTCATATGGTGCCAGTATTCTATTTTATTCTTATCAATATATTCATTTTGGTGAACGATAATATTCTTTATTTAATGGTTAACTAGTCATTCTTCCATTTTCTCATGATCTTGGTTGGGATAGGGGATTATAGTATATGAGTTTTATACTAGGGAAAACTATAGGTGTTCTATACCTTTCCCCTTAAATTCTAGTTTTTATACCCTGTTTTCATTATTCTACTTGGCAGACCATCCGATTTTATTTTTAAAATTAAATTAATTCCTTGATTTTATTGTTTTATCTTTTATAGGGTCCCATCTTAGTACCATGATTTGGTTATATATTTTCAACCTCAACCTAGATCACCCCGGAGCTGAATTTTTTAATTATCCCAATGATTTATCACCCCTATAAGTGCATGTATGAGCTTTCTGATATATAGGGAGATCTAATGAATTCAAATATATATTATAAGGGGGTTTATGCGTCCTTTCCACGTGAATAAATATAGTTAAATTAAATATACTTATTAAATAATAATGTGATAATGTGGTTCAAAAACTCATGTCTTTTAAATGATTATGAAATGGGATTTTAAATGAGTATTAAATTGAGATAATGAAATTTTTATAATATATTGTATGCCAAATAAATTTATACTCCACTGATTTAAAGCATCATCAAATTATAGGGACATTTCTACTACATGGATACATAATTCTATTGAATTACATGGTCATTTATACTCCATGGATCCAAATTATATAGGACGTATTGTACATTACTAATACTTGGATATATCCTTGGTATAGACACCTGATACATGACATAAACCATTATGATTCATAGTGTTTTATACCATGGATCATGGCCTTGGGTTATGACACTTGATTATATATTATAAGCCGCAATGGATGATTTTCATTCATTATAGATATCCCTGGTATGGGTAATTTTTATAGTTGTTGGAATGGATACTATCACACATAATTTATCTTGATTTATTGTGTTCCCATGTAATAATTGCTAGTTTTACAGTGATCTATGTTGGATGGATAGAATTAATCTTACTTATTTACTCATATCACTATTATATATATATATATATTCACACTACTTATTATATTAAACACAATAGACATGTTATAGATACCTTTGGTGGTTACCAATTGAGTGTTATATCACCCTCTGTTTGGGCCACATTTGGGTACCCAGACAGACTTCATGGATATATGTAGGCATAGGGGTGAGCATTTTCTTGGTGGTGACTGATTGAATATGCTTAGGAGTTGGGGAGTATAGGACTGAGTCATACTCGTGAATCTTGCTAAAGATAGTTCCATTTAATATTTTTTCACTTTATATACATGCATTTTATGGGATGATTATTTCCATGTATTAGTACCATTTTCTATAGAGACATGACATGAATCATTTTCTACATGATATTACCCTTGAACTTTTTTATCATTTAAACTATGATCTAGTTATTTACCTATTGAGTAGTTAAATAATATGATTTCTCTATTGATTAATTTTATTAAACTACTATTCTACAAATCTAATTATGAGGTAATAGTGTCCCCATTATAGCACCTTATACCCCCAATGCTAATCAGAATCCCTCAGAATATAGAGATGTGCCCTTGAGGCCAAGTGAGTCACTGGATTGGGTTACCATTTAGTGGATTCTGAGTTGGTACATTACAAAGTGGTATTAGAGGGTTTTCACTTCATACTTTACTATTTTGAGAAAATTGACCATATATTTGGAACATATTTGAATTTGGTAATGTTCTTTTCATGGGAGTATATTTCCCACATAGAAGAAAAATAAAAATATCCTGGAATGAAGAATGTTATGTTTTATGTTTTTACTATTCTATTTGATTTGATTCCACCATTATAAGATGATAATGATATTTTATGTTATTATTACAATGATATAGGTATTATATTTTATCCTTAGTCTGATATGGAATGAAATCATTCACCATGCATTATTTTAGGCAGATTAGAAGGTTCACATGCCATATATATTCCATGTCATATTGGATAAATTTCATGAGTTACTGAAATTATTATGCATGCCTTATGTTGTATAATTTTTATCAAAAAAATGTTTTTTAGGAGATTGAGACACTCAATTAGTATTTATAGTGTCTTCCATTAACTAAATAATGTTTTTCAATATAAGCAACAACATACATTTCTATGTAGTTAATTATGTCATGTTGTGTCATGAAACACTACTTTCATGGACCGGAACATGTTATGAATGGGATTAAATTAGAACCAATATGTTTATAAGGTGTATGAGAATTATGTATTGGAAATTTTATCCATTTGGTTTTTCTATTTAATGAAAATTATAAAAAGATATGAATTCAAATGATATTTAAATTCTAAAATCGAAAGATTGCTAATAAATTATTTTTTTAAATTTCAGAAGATAGTCCATATATAATGATCCATGTTGTGAAAGGTAGAACAAAACCCAAACTCAACATTAGAGTTGAAAGTAGGTGGTGTATCTAGTGTTCAATACAATCATAAACTTCACATAGTCCTTGCTTGGGGAGTAGGAAAAGGTGTGCTGATTTTTATAGGAAGGATTATATGTAACTACATCACCTAATGAGGCTTGAGAAACAACTCTCCAAGCCTACGTATAATAGGATAGGGGAACGTGAATAGTGTCAAATAGTATATCACGCACAAGGGATGCCTTAGCCTAAGGTAACTATACACAGATAACCACATACACCTCCATGCAACATGGTATAGATATATAAAAACTGAAAAGAAATGCATGGTTATATCTAAACCAAATTAGAGTATAATAGTAGTGCTAAAGGGAAAATTCAAGGCCCACTAAAAGAAAACATCAAAAGCATCCAACCAGCTTAGGAAGAGTGGATCAATATAAAACACCCATTAGAAAGCCCCTTATCCATGCACTAGTGAAAACCCTTGCCAGTCCAACACACTATGTGCTGCTCACTATGAGTCTTCTTGGGAATCTGTTGAAATAAAGGCGGTATGCACAATATTCAAGATATCTTATGGAAGATCCTTTGTAGGGGTGGGTGAAAATATACTCAGTAGGATCCCAAAAAAACCCAAAAGAAAAAGGGAATATGGAATGAAATAGTCTACTCATGTCATCTAGAGGGAACCCAAATGATAGAGAAAGTCTATCTCAATATCATCCTTAGCTAAACATGACCATTCATCTCAAACAACAGGGTGTGTCATCCAATACATTAAAACATCCCAAATAAGACCCAGAAAGAACACCATGTATACCTATCTCGAGACCAAGCCTCAAGAGATTCCGACCTCATCCCCTGTGATAGGTTCCTACATGAGGCTGTAAAGAAAAAAAACAAGGAGAACATAGTACCCAAGATCCATCATCCAAGATGGCCAACCAGAGAGAGCACACTCATCAGATATCACCGCTAAGATCACCAAGCTGAAACTAAGTTAAAACACAAATCTTCATAGATAGAGGAATACTCCTAGGGTCTTCTATGGGATACTGGAACTCCTTCTGATAACTCAAAGATATATTAGGTAAATGATCACTACAAAGATGCGTTGTTGATTAAGACATCCCAATTTGAAATTCTACAGATCACATTACTCAGAGGGAGGATCGCCACCCATGTATGTACAGTCACAACAATGACGAGAACCACATATGGTATATGTTTCAATGTAGGGGATCATACCAATGATACCCCAAACTATACCAAATCCACACACTATGTAGGGGATTGTATAACCAATGATACCAAAACCCTACAATAATTTCCCACTACATAGCAGGTCATATATCCAAGGATTCCACAAAACCCTACAGGGCTATCCTGCTAGATAGGGGATCACCGCCCATGTATAGGTGGTCACAGCGATGCCAAGAACTAGACATAGGGAAGAAATTCTAGGGGATCATTCATAGTACTCAATAAAGGGATGCGACAACTCTATTTGAACTCATCCTTCCGAGGGGATCACAATCCTGTAATGGGGTTGTAATGTCAGAGGAACACCCATAAGGACAAACCAAGGATGTTCACCCAACTGTTGCTAGTCCAAACAATGCTACACAATGCTACCTTCAACATCACCTCAATCTGCACCACCCAATTCCAAAACTTGGAAACCATCACGATATATAAATAAGAACACACGAGAAAGGATATTTATTTTCCCATAATATAAAACTAGTGAAAAGGTAACTATTCACCACATTAAGCCAAACATGTCACGTGGGGTCTATGCCTCAATCCCATAACTCATCATACATGTCATGACATTGATAACCTCTCTGAAAAACTCATTGGATACACTATTCATCCTTCAAAAACGAACACCCATTGAAAAAAGTCACATTTCACAAAAAACACTATAAAAAGACTTCATGGGCCCCACACCGTAATTTTGGATTAAGAATAGTAAGATTTTCTAGAAACATTTGAATTACAATCATGCTCAAAACTCCACTGATGGAGGTTCAATAAGTCACTCTCTATAGAAGTTGTTGTGTGTAAATATTGAATAATAATAAAATAATATTATTATATGAACGTTTTATGGCTATTTAAATTCAAAAAACAGCCTCAAAGAGTATGTATCGATGCGAGAGTCATGTTTCCATAGAAAGATCACAAATCAGACACGTTTTTTTAATTATGAGGGTTTAATGGATCACCATCCCAATCTAGCTATTCTGGCCCCCACTGGACAGGGCTTTCCGGCACTAACCCGCCTTGGCCAGCTGCCCCTCCACCATGTTGAATGTCCTCCCATCGGTTTCCTCCAACTTCACTGCGATGTCTCCACCCTATGGATGGACCACCCTCTCTATCCATAACAGGACCACTACCACCATTTATCTGACTGTCGTCGGAGCTTCCACCCACTGGAAAAAATTCCTTGGACCGACGAGAGCACCAATGTGCTCCATATTCAAAACCAAAACAAGATCTGAGATTCTAGGATCGTGATATAATCTGGTTTCAGATCAAATCGAATTTTTATTGTAGATAGAAAGAAAATTTTATTTGAATAATCTTAAAACAGAAACATCCTACCTCACGGTGAAATGCTAATGCTTCAGGGTCGATCCGGTGCTCCGAAACAACTATTGCACATTCCGATAGCATCTGCCTCAAGATCTGAGACAGATGGAGCTTTGTTTCGTTGATTCTGCCATCAGATATTTGATGGATAAGTAGAGGGTTTGGGGGTTGTTTGTAATTACCATAGAGTGGAGAGGGGTGAGGATTAATTAATTTTTTTAATTAAATCCCTCCTCCACCATTTAACACCCTAGCCGCGATTCTCCACAACCTTATTCCTGATCCTAATAAAAATTATATAGTTCCTAGGGTAAAACTGACATTCTACACTCAACTAAGGTCTCAATAATTCAATCTGAGGCTCAATTCATGTGTTATTTGTTCCAGATTCCTAAATAAAATAAGTAATTTTATTTTGGAAACTCCCTCAACAACTGATTCTATAGAAGGCCCACACCAACAAAACTTATACCCTGCATATGGTAAATGGCATGCTCCGGATAGAACTGTGGCCTTATGTTAATTGATTTGTGCTACCATTTAAGATAAAACTGGTTTCCTCTACATTAATAGTTTAAAAATATTTAATATTATTATAAAACATATTCAAGGAGAACCCGACCAAGTAATCACACACCCTCTCAGCACCTAACTCTAGAATTATATGAAGAAGTATTCCAATATCTGGCTGGGAAAAACTCAAGTTACTACAACCTCCCCACCTTATAAATTTTTTTTCCTAAAAAACCCAAGGCAGGACATGATGGAATGTAAATGAACACTCAACTTGGTCTCCCATGTCTTCAAGTTCACCAGAAACTACCACAAAGTGACAAAGGGTTCTAATTAGGATGACAAGAATACACTTAGGGGAACCACAAGAGAAACACACCCTTGTCCATATCATCCCAGGACGACATCACACAACTGGGAACACATATCCTCACCTATGATAGTTTGAAAACAAAAAATACCTAATCTCATGTAGTCATAGGGTATAATGGTATGGCACCTCATTAACATGATGCAGAGACCAACTAAACAATTCCACACAGAAATTTCAACGAAATTCATCCCCACCACCTTGATACTCTACGTGTTTGGTGGTAATGAATCACTTGCATATTCTTTGATCACATCTCAAGAATGTATCTTAGTGGGGAATTCATTCCTCATCTGTGTGAGCCTAAAGCTACATTGCAACGAATCGCACCATTGTGTATCAACCTGATGGGTACAATGAAAAAGGGGGTATCCCAATGCACTCGGTCTTACCAGTCCCTTCTCTCAAACATGTTAACACACAAACACACCTAGATCACAAAAAATAGAGTACTTTTTTACCACAACTCATAATTTTCCTCTTTGGGTGGAATTAACACATCTACAATGATTTTTTCAAATAAAAAAAAACATCTCAGTGTGGGATGTATCCCTCTTCCTCGTGCATTTTAGGCACATCAAACAACACTGACACATGGTCATACTGATGCCATGAATAGTCCCTGATCATGAAACATAATGGAAAGGGTACCGCCTAACAATTTCTACCATTACTACTACAGAAATTAGAAAGGACAAATAGTGTTTTTCTATCCATCCATGGAGCCTCTTGGTCTAAGGCCTCTATTGCCTACAATGGTCGTTGTCCCATTTCATTATATTATTGAGCATGTCATGGACAATCTAGGGGTGGTGGTAACTCATACAATCTTACATCTCCCATTTCTACACCCACTCCACTACCATGTACGCCTTCATGCGGACCTCCATGCATGAAATGTCACCTATTCCATGGGGATACTTTTACTGTCACACTCTCAGCAGCACGGAGGGTCAGACAATCTCTATCAAGATGTCCTAGGGCATCACAACCATAACACCACATCTCATGTAGCTAAAAAAACTTTATTGAGCGCCCTAAGATCCATGACTCTCATATCCTCTGTCCTAGGTTCACCTCCAAGAATTTCATGCACATCCTATTACCTGATCCCACCATCGGTAACCAGTTATGAAATTAGCTTTCAAGGTCTCAGCTCCTGCATTCCCAACACTGATGGTCAGAGCCTCTCATACAAAAAGATATCAACCACCATGGCCCTCTTAAGCACTTTATAATAGGTGGGGAGGCACAAAGAGACCAAATCTGCTACTAAGTCTCTATAGTTTCCCCACCTTAATTTTTGGGTCCTGAAGAATGGTTCTGAGACCTTATCTAGGGAATAACAGTACATGTTTATAATGATTTTTGAGTACTCTACAATATTCTTACCCTCCTATCAAAGCTATAGAAGCTCCTCGATAAGCATCGACCTCAGTATGGCCTGATAAAACTAATCACTAAAGAGCCTATCAAAATCTTCCCGATTGAGAATTTCAATATCATTGTTCTACGTCATAATAATCCACCAGTTCCTGGAAAACCATGAAAAAAGAAAACCGCCTGGACCACCGTCTGATCGAGAGGTGTACTTACCAGAAAGAACTCTTGGGTGACTACCACAAGCTAGTTATCAACTTCATGGGCCTATTGGACACCACAAAACCTTTGAGGTAACTTCCTCAATAGCTCATGTAGCTCACTCAGCCCACGCATATCCTTATCTTACACTACCGGCACAACTAGCATCTAGATATGTGCCGGATCAACTTGAAAACCACCTAGAGGCCCAACCTCAGAACCAGTACCATGTTTTAAAGACTCTACTCAGGGTGGATCATTACCATAGTCCGACTGCAGAAATATTTCTAGCTATTTTCATGGTGGAATACATAAATAGATTAATGAAAAACCATGATCAGTCCCACAACAAAAACCGATGTTATATGATGAACATACCATTATTTCCATAAAACCAATGTATTATTTTCTTGAGTCGAAAGACGGGTTCTAAGAGTAATTGACAATGGATAAATTGGATACTACAATAACACTTGTTTCCATGGCTTTAAAGATGATCTTGAAACAACTTATCACCATCATTGTGCCACCGAAACCAAGATCACGACTACAGTCCCTATGTGGAACCTGCTCTGACCCACACTATCATGAAATGAAATGATGGGGCATGGGACACAACTCCCCAATCCCACCTCCAATAGAAAAGGGGATGGAAACTAGTTCCTAGTAGTCTATCAAACACATTAGAGGTCTTAAACTAAGGTACCTATAAAAATGCACCCACAAACACCTCCCTGCAATTGTGCATAGATATATAAAAACATAAATGAAATTCATGCATACAACTAATCCAAATCATAGTACTATATAAATAAAAAATATAAAATACAGGGCCCACCAAAATATATCTTTAAATGTATCCAACAAATTTAGGAGGGGATCACTATAAAACTGTTGCTGATAAGCTACTTAGACAAGATATAGTAAAAATTCTAGTCAGCCCAGCTCACTAGGCTCTTACCACTCTGGGGTGTCCTAGGACTCCATCAAAAGGCCTATGGTATACACAAGTCTCAAGACACATATTGGAATACCCTGTAGAAGGGTGAGTATAAATATAATTAGTAGGATTTTCAAAAATCCTCCAATAGAAAAGGAGAAACTTAAAGGCAACAATCCACTCATCGCAGCTAGGGGGAACCTAAATGAGAGAACTCCATCTTGAGACCATTCCTAGATAAACACGATCAGTCAGCTCAATCCATGGGGTGTGTCATCCATGGAATTAGAGAAAAATAGAAAACCCATGATAACACCAAATATACTCATCTCATGCACCAATACACATGAGGTTCTGACCAAATCACTAGTGATAGGTTCTTACAAAAGGATCTAAGGCAACACATAACTAGGAGAAAAAATTCCACAAGATGTTTCATCCCAGATGACACTCCTCTGATAGATACACTTGATTAGGTGTCACACCACCATCCCATATACCCCATCCAAGAGAACATGCTTGACAAATATCATGATTAAGATCACCACACTAAATTTCATCGGAAACAGAAAACTCTTTAGATAAGAGATCACTCATAGGGTAATCTATGGGATACCAGAACCCAGTCTGGTAATGTAATGTTCTATCAGATATTGAATCACTCACAGGATCCAATGGGGGATACCACAACCCGATCCGTTGTTCTACTAATCACATCACTTTTATAGTGGGTCGTTGCATGTGTAAATGTGGTCACTCCGATGTTGAAAACCGCATCTGTTATATATAATGAAACAGGGTATCATACCAATGATACCTCAATCCCTACGGAAACCAAAGGTTGCTTTGGGGATTGTATAACCAATAATACTACAACCCTACTATCATCGCTCACTAGGTAGGGGATCATATACCCAAGGATTCCACAAAATCCTACAGGGCTATCCAGCTAGATAAGGGATCAACGCCTTAGTATAGCTGGTCATAGTGATACCATGAACCCGATCTACTGAATGGACACTAGAGGATCAGGATATTGCCTCACCAAAGGGATGATAAGACTCTATATGAACTCATCCTGTCAAGGGGATCATAATCAAGAAATGGGGTTGTAATTCCACATGAACCCTCATAGGAATAAACTGATGGAGTTCACCCAATTGTAGCTGGTCCAAATGTCGCTAACCCAAGAGACCCATGACATCACCTCGATCAACACATCCTAGGTGAAAATTGATTCCACCATCACGTTCAATGCAAAAAAATGTAGGATAAGCTATTTACTAAACCAAAATGGAAAACTAATGAAAATGGAACTATTCACCACAGAAAGTCTGAATGGGTCATTTGTGGATCATGCCTCAATATCATAACTCATAAAATGGATTAAAATATTGAGAAACACTCGAAAAAATAAACATGATAGAATATTCATTTGTCCCAAATGGATACTCAGTGACAAAGTCACATTTTACTACAAACGCCATAAAACAGGCCTCATGGGTCCCACGACCTAATTTCAGATTATTCATCGAAAATATATCTAGAATTATTGACCATACCACCAAGTTCATAATTCAACCAACAACAACCTATTAATCAGATGCTCCATGTAGAAGTTATGGCATGTTGATGTTGAATAAGAATAAAATATTTTTATTATATCATCATTTTGTGGTACTTAACCATGAAACCTGTTATTTAAATTCCTATACAATTCTCAAAGTGACTATCTTAATGAAAGAGTCACATATACAAAGAAGGATTTTGAATCAGAAACCTAATATGAAAGTTCATGTGTTTCAAAAAAAACCCTGCCCAATCTGGCTAGATTGGACCACAATGGACGGCCCACCCCCACCTAGGCCGGTCGGCCCGACCACCGCCACCACCGGCCCTATAATACACAACATCCTATGACATTACACTGGAGCCCTATGCCCTTGCCTCCCTCACCATGATAGTGATTCTCTATGGTCGTATCATTGCCGCCACCCACGGTAAGACCACCATCGTTGGCTTTCAAAATGCCGCTGAATCCTCCCACTCTAGAGTACCTTCTGTAGATCACCTGGAGCACCCCAGTACTCTAAATTCAATACCAAAACCATTTCATTGGATCCATCGATCCTGATCTACATTGATATAATCTCAAATCAATGATTTATTGGGGATTCAAAGAAAAAAAATGGTTAGTGAGATTAAAACTCAATCCGCCTACCTCACAACAAAACAAAGATCCTTTGGGGTCGATTCGGACATCTGAAACCATTGCTGCAAGATTCGAGATCATCCGTCGTCATGATCTGAGACTGGCGATGCCTCGTTTCATTGATTAATCTTTTAGTTCATCAGTGGAGAGGGATAGGGAGAGAGTTTTTCATTTATACAAGGGATATGGGAGAGGATTAATTACTTTTTTCAATTTAAGTCTCTCTCCCACCATTTAACACCCCAACCCCGATTTTTCCTGTCCTGATTCCCGACGCAAACAAAAATTATATCGTTCCTATGGTAAAAAATGCCTTCCAAACTAAATCGCAATCATATAAATTTGATCTATGACTTCATTTAGGAGTTATTTGATCCGAAATTTAAAATAAGTAAATATAATATATTTACAAAAAAAATCCCTCAACAACTTCTTCTATAACAAGCTTTTTCGGACAAAACTTATACCCTGCGAATGATAAGCAACATACTCCACAAGAAACAGTGACCTCTGATTTCAAATCCAGTCTATTGTTTAGGACATAACTCATTTTCAAGTAGCGCATAGAATAAAAATACATAGTATTTTTATAAAATATATTCCGGGCACACTAGGCCATGGAATCACATGCCCTCGCTACACCTTGAATTGAAATTATATATAGAAATATTCCTATGTATTATGAGGCCAAACACATGTTTCTACCTTGTACGTGTACAATGTTTATATATGTGATCTTGTTATTACTTAATATTTTATTAGGAATTTTATTGAAATTTATATAGATATTAAACCATGATAGCCGCCATTCATATGATGTGAGGGTGGCCACAACCATAATTTTTAGGTGTAAGTCCTTGAGGCACCAATAGAACCTCTTGCAGTTCCACATGAAGAACGTAGCATTGATCCTTATATGAGATATTTTTCATAGTTCTAATAGAGTTTGGTATGCTTTAGGCAGATTATTCTAGGAGCTCCACAACCAGCCCTGTCTATGGTAGAAGAGAAGAGTGTGTTCCAGTAGTAGCATCCACCTTTCTTTTTAGGGGATGTCGGTCCATAGGCTATTGTGTTGTGGGTTTATACAAATTTATTATTTTTTGATCGTCTTTAGACACATCTAGAGAGGATATTGGATCTAAAAATATTTACACTTGGGGGATCCACCCAGAATTTTGAGTTGTTCTGAACCTATTTGTATAATTTTAGATAGGGTTTAGGGAGATTTTCAATCTAGGTTATAAGATTACTTCTTTACCAATACCTTGAGAGCTGAGTAGGACAGTGCATTTATGATTCTAGAGAAAGTAGCTATGACTGTTATGGAATATTAATATAAAACCCCATACTTTTCAGTCGTAGATAACACATCTATGTCCAAGAATATTCATTACCTAAAATAACCAAACCACTCTACACTAGTATATGTTTAGTGTCATTGGAAAACTGGAAACAAAATAAAATTAATTCACAAAACATCTACATCATCTTAGAACTTTTTATTTGTAATGTGAACACATGTTGGAACATATTACTTAATACCTTTAATCATATCCTCAAGAAAAGAAGAATAAGAAAGGATGAGATTACATGCTCATTATGGGTATAATTTACAGATAATGGAATAAGAACATGAAGATAAGTCTTTACAATTATATTCTACCAATTGACGATCATGATATTGAGTTGTGTAATAAATCATGGATGTTCCTAACAAATTAATTATAAAAAACATTATTATTGGGAGTATAACACAAGACATGAAATTTTGGAATACAATTAAGAATATAAAATAATTTTCTTAATAGTAAAGGCTAACATATAATACAATAATAGTTGATAAATTCTCTTATTGAACTGATTTCACTCTTCATTCTCTCCATGTATTAGTGAACAAGGTTCAATTATCATCTTAGTAATATCTATAACATGATATATAAATCATTACCCAATGCATTTGAGGGAGATATAGGACCCATAAGTCACATTATGGAGACCATACATATATGCTCCATAAATATATAAATCATTCATCCTATCAAAAATATTAAAAAGAAATGTGTTTCATAAGCATTTTATCATAACCTAACTCATAGAAAAGAAACAAGATTCATTAAAATTAATCCATCATAAATAGAATCTATTTAAAAATGAATAGGAATGGTATCATTTGATAATATCCCCTGTAAAACATAAGTAACGTCAAATGGAGAGTATAGGACCGTATAGGTATTGTTTCTTTAGAAACTGGGAAACATAAACAACTGTTTCATAATGCATCTACATTGTATCCTATTTATTTCATCATATCAAGAGTCCCTTTTGACATATCATACTTAATAACCTTCTTCCTGACGTGGGGAAATAAAACATACAAAAGGGGGAGCTCAAATGCTCATTAAGGGTAAACAATGGAAATATCATATTCATAAGAACATAGAATTTCAAAAATCTTAACCTGAAAAAGAGATCATAATATCATAGCATGGGATAAATCATAGTTGTGAAATGTAATACCAATAATCATAACATAAAACATTAAACTTTGTGGCATACACACATAATCCTAGAGAATAATTTCTTATTAGTCAAGACTCAATGCCAATACTATCTTAGTGGACAAAGTCCATTTCTGAACTGAGTTCACTCCTCATTTCAGTCCTGATTCACTGAACTGAATTAACCTTCCATTCCAGCCATGTCTATCTCATGAGATATAAATCTTTACCCAATTCATTGTAGTGAGATATAGGTCCCACCCATCTCATAATTAAACCATTCTTATGTGTGCCACAAAATCATAAATCATACATTATAGCATAACCCATGTAATAAAAATGGGACTCTTAAACATCGTTCCATCATAACATAATCCATATAAGATAAACGGACCTCATAAAAATATTTCCATCATAATATAATCATGTCAATGTAAAAATAGGGATTCAAACAGAACCCTATACTATCATAGATTGAATTTTTTTTTGATAAAACGCTTGAACTCTGTTCTTGAGGAAAATATCGTTTCTACTTCAAAAACATTTTTCTTTTCATTAAATGTCATAAAATTTTAAACTAAATGAAGTTGATTAAAAATAAACATGAAAACTTGTAAAGTTAGATTCGTGGAAATAATGTTCTAAAAGTCCATTCAGGCCGTATAAGTTAAAAAAACATTCTTCTCATACTTTGGTCAAAAAAGTCCAAAAGTACCTCGTACTAAAAATGACAAAATATTCCTTTCATATATTTTAATAAAAACTCACCAATGGGTAAAATTGGATTTAAAAAATTGTAGGTGTATCGAAATAATATTACATATTGAGGAACCATGGATGTGGATGATAAATATGCCCTAGTAAATTCTAAAGTATAAACAATCTCAGATAAAAATGATATTTTTGAGATTTTCCCTTACCTTAGGTTTGATATGCTTTGTACATGTCCGAACCTCCTATATAATGATTTATGTAATCTAATTTACTTATTCCATAATAATAATCATTTTTATGATATCATATATGGTCATATTCTTAGCTTCTTAATAGTAATATGTCATTGCTACTTGTTATTCGGGTGTTTGTTGCTTTATGTTCTTATGCGTGTTTTGTCGAATAAATTCTTATTATTCTTTTAAGGTTATAGATACATCATTTCCAGAATTTTATTAGTTTAATATATATCATATTTACTCATTTAATTCATTTATATAATCATTATTCAATGAAGATCATGTAGAACGAGTCGCATCACATCGTGGAGATGGTAGGCCGTACGTACGCACGAGCGATGATATCATTCCCATGATTGTGGAATTGTATTGAAGTGTATGTATAATATTTAATAATAAATATATCTTTAAAATTATCATATATAGTTATTCTTTACACAATTACACCCATCCAAGTATGGTGGTGGTGGAAAACAGATTACACCACGTCGTGGAGACGGTATTCCGTACGTACGCACATGCACTGATTTCATTTTCCGTAGGATGGATAGAAGGTGAAATAGGATTGTTTCGTATTTATAATAACATATCAGTGTATGAGTGATACTAATGTTATTACTTAATAATTAAACATCTAAAGAAGAGGATGTAGAAGAAGAAATAAATTTGAAAGAATCGTTAACGGACATTACATCTTCTTTGAAGCGCCTCTTCTTAACCTTCTCTTAGGGCACTAAAGATGATGTTTGAAGAATACCAGGACCTCTACGATGTTTATAGGGAAGTTGAGAAGATAAATTGTAAGGAGTCGGCCGATCATGAAGGCTCAAAGTAGCGTGAGGAGGAGAGGGAGGAGGTGACGTTTTATAAGGGAGGAGAATGGCACCTTAAGAAAAACATAAAATATTAATTGATTATAAAGTCATATTTGGTTTTTAATAGCTCCGAATTGATTTATTTCTAAGATAAGGTAGGGATGGGTCGAAATAACCTCAATAAATAGATTTTATACATGTTTATTTTACTATTTTAACATTATCATTTAGATTTAACTCTATGTTAAATAATTTAACTTTTACCATGTCTTCATGTTTTCTTACATTATATGGTAAATTAACGTACTATAACAAGACAAAAGAACCCCAAGTAGTTAATTATTAATATATATAACCTTATTTAAGTATTTTGGCCGAACCTTATATTTTTTGGAATAAAATAACAATTAATAATATAATATTTGTTTCAAAACTATTTTATGTCAATTTTGACACTGTTTGTTAATTGTTTTTTGTGAAAATCATAACAGCATGATTAGTTCGAAAAAGTTTATTAAATCAATAATAATATTTCATGTTAACCTATAAAATTAGTTTATTTCGTAAAAAGTCTCAAATTACATTTATTTTGGTATTTATAACATCAATTATGTTAATATTTCATTAATAAGTTAATTATTGCATCATCATTGTTTCAAAAATAAATTAAATTATTTATTGTCTAAAAAATATAAATAAAATACCATTAGGTAGGAAATATTGTTATATTTCTAATTAATATTTATTTTCCAAATTATGTAATGAATAACCATACATTAACAATGTTTTTAATTATTAAAATTTGATTTTAAATATTTTAACACTTTTTTAAATAAAATAATAATAATTGTCCTAATCTAATACAAGTGGACCTAAAGGGTAATATTTTAATAATAAGGTTGTTTTTGGTCCAATTATACTTATAAAATAGAATTAAGACATGTGTTAGGGTAATAATAATATCATTTTTACCCTTAATTACCCTATTTACTTTTAACCGTGGTAAAAAAAGTAAAAATTTTCTATTCATAAAAAATTATTTTTATCATATTAAACCACATTTTACCACTTGATATTAAATTTTCCTCTCAGTTTTTCTAAATTCTACTCATAGAAGCGGTAAAATTATGGTTTATGTAAATTTTCAAATTCTCATAGGAGGTGGGTAAAAGACAGTGAAAAGTTCAATAAAATTTTTGTATATCTAAAATTATTATAAAATGACTCCAATGAATTACATTGAAATTATATAGGTATTATGTATCAATTTTGACCTAAAATAAATTTAAATAAAATAAATAATTATTTATATAAAATTCGGTTTTTAAATGGTAACCCAGGGTTTTCACTATTCATAAAAAATTAAAAGTTTTCAGAAAAATACAAAAAACAATCCCTAGGATAATTTCGATATTCCGAATCCAAAAATGAAGTCCATTTTGAAAGATAAAGTTTATAAAATTTCAAAAATTGGGTATTAATATTCATAATGGCTAGTTTATATAATATTTTAATAACATATCATTATTTAGTGAAACTCAGTATTGCGTACAACACAACCTATCGAGGAAGGTTTCTTTTGCGTGTAACAAAAGCCAAGTCAGTGTTGTGTGTAGTGAAAGATTCCATTATATATCATTATACATAAAAACAAAGTATTTCTCATAAAATCTCGGGTGTTACATTCTACCCCCCTTAAAATAAATTTCACCCTCGAAATTCGTCACTTTGTAACAATCAGATGATGATACCTCTCCCTCATCATATCCTCAAGTTCCCATGTAGCTTCTTCTAATTGGTGGTTCCTCCATAAAACTTTCACCAAGCGAGTGGTCTTGTTCCATATGAATTTTTTGCTATGATCCAGAATCTCTATCCGTTGTTCTTTATAAGAATGATCTTGCTCCAACGGTACAACGTCTGAGCTGAGTACATGTGAAGGATCGGGTATGTACTTTCTTAGGAGAGATACATGGAACCCATCATGAACTTTAGAGAGATTCGGTGGAAGCACCAATCAGTAAGCTACCTTCCCAAAATGATCCAGTATTTCAAAAGGACCAATATACCCAGGGCTCAGCTTTCCCTTCTTTCCAAATCTCATTACTCTCTTCCAAGGAGATATTCATAAGAACACGATATCACCCACTTCAAACTCTAGGTCTTTTATTCGGTTGTCGGCATAACTTTTTTTTCGACTCTGAGCTGCTCTTTTGTGTTTTTGAATAGATATGACCTTTTCTGCCATCTCATCAACAAGATAAGGTCCTAATAGCTTTCTTTACCCAACTTCAACCTAGAAAGTTTGAGTCATGCATTTCATTCTATAGAGAGCTTCATAAAGAGACATCAAAATACTGAATTTAAAGTTGTTATTATAAAAAATTCCACCAAAGGTAGGTGTTGATCCCAACCACATTTGAAATCCATAGAGAAAGCTCTTAACATATCTTCTAGAGTTTTAATTTATCTCACATATTGATCGTATATCTGAGGATGATAAGCAGTGCTGAAACTCAACTCTGTATCTAATGTATGCTGAAGACTTTTCCAGAACATTGAGGTAAACCTCGGATCCTGATCAGATATAATGGAAAGTTGTACTCCATGGAAACTTAACACTTCCTTCACATATATCCTGACAAGATTATCCAAAGATAAATCTTCTCTAATAGCAATGATGTGTACCGACTTCATAAGACTATCAACTATAACCCTTATAGCATTATTGCCTTTGGAGTTTTTACGAATTCCAGTGACAAAGTCCATAGTGATGTTTTCCCATTTCCATTCTGGTATGGGTAATGGCTGTAACATACCCTTAGACTTCTGTCTCATAGCTTTAACTTATTGAGAAACTAGGCATCTAGAGACATATTTAGAAACAAATATTTTCATGCCATCCCACCAGAAGTACTCCTTCAGGTCCCTATACATCTTCGTGCTTCCAGGGTGAATAGAGAATGAAGAACTATGAGCCTCATCCAATTGATACTTTCATTCTAGGATGGGAGGAACAAAAACCTGATTCCTAAACCTTATTATCCCATCACAATAAAGGTTGAATTTAGGAACATTTCTTACCTTCTTTTGTAACTCTACATCTTCTTTATATTCCTCTTTAATCTTCGCATGTATAGATGGTTGAAAATTCATTTGAGAAAGATAAGTTCTTTACCCTTCCATTATAATTCCAAGATCCATCCTTTTTAAATCCATAAATATTGGATCATTTGTGATCCTCATCATGGATAAGCTATCATGGTCTTGTCGACTTAATGCGTCTGCCACCTTGTTTGCTTTCCCAGGGTGGTAATGAATTAAGCAGTGGTAATAATTAATTAGCTCCAACCACCTTCTTTGGCGCATATTCATCTCATTTTGTGTGAAAATATACTTTAAAATTTTGTGATTAGTATAAATATCACACCATTCACCATAAAGATAATGCCTCCAAATCTTTAATGCAAAGATTACCGCAGCTAACTCCAAATCATTAGTAGGATAATTTTGCTCATGAATTTTCAACTATCATGAGGCATAAGCTATAACCATATCAATATGCATAAGAACACACCCCAATGCCTTATTTGATGCATCACTATAGATCACAAACCTTTCTCCACTACAAGGCAGTGTGAGCACAAGTGCACATGATAACCTTCTTTTTAACTCCATGAAATTCTATTCACACTCCTCCGTCCAAACGGACTTAACTCCTTTTCGAGTCAACCTGGTGAGTGGATTAGATAATCGTGAAAAATATTTCACAAAACGTCAATAATATCCATCCAAACCAAGAAAACATCGGATCTCAATTACTGTTGTTTGTCTCGACCATATTTTGATAACTTCTATCTTTGCTCGATCCACAGATATCCACTCTTTTGATATTATGTGACGGAAAAATGCAACTTTTTTACGCCAAAATTTACACATGGTAAATTTGGAATAAATCTTATCATTTCTTAGGGTCTTAAATAAAATTCTCAAGTGATCTTCATGTTCTTCCTTGCTCTTTGAATAGACAAGAATATCGTCTATAAAGACTACCACAAACTGATCAAGATAGTATCTAAAGACTCTATTCATCAGATCCATGAAGATAGGAGGGGCGTTAGAAAGACCAAATGGTATCACTATAAATTCATAGTTTCCATACCTTGTATGGAAATCCAACTTTGGTATATCCTCCCTTTTGACCCTTAATTAATGATACTCTGAACGAAGATCAATCTTGGAAAACTATTGAGCTCCTTGTAGTTGGTCAAATATGTCATCAATGCATGTGAGAGGATATTTGTTCCTGATATTGATCTTGTTATGTTATCGATAATCAATTGAGAGTCTCGTTGTTCCATCTTTCTTCTTAACAAACAGAACAGGTTCTCCCCAAGGTGACGCACTAGGGCATATGAATCCTTTATCAAGATTCTCTTGCAGTTTCTTTTTCAATTCCTGCAACTCAATTGGGGAAATTCTATAAGGTGTATTTGACATGGGCATAGCACCCGGTATGAGTTCTATTGAAAACTCAACTTCATGATTTAGTGGAAGACCTAGAAATTCCTCCCAAAATACATCGTCAAACTTCTCATACAATGGGTTTATTTTTAATTGTGAGTTTCTCTCCGACCATTTGAGATAAATAACCTTCATTTAGTTGAATCAAGACCCATAATATGGAATAAATTTCCACTGGAAGGTTATGTTCATCCATGCATCGATAGACGATCATAGATTGATCTGGAATATGAAATGTGACTTCCCTTATTTGGAAATTTATATGATATCCATTTAAAGAAATAAAATCCATGCCAAGAATAACATCAAATTCTACTATAGGAAGGATCACAATATTTCCAGGATTCACATTCCCACTAACTTCAATCAGAGAAGAATTGTAAACTTTTGATGCAATCGTTGTGCCATTAGGGGTTGTCATAGCTAACTCAACATCTAATTGTTGAGTTAATACGATGATAACCTCAGTAAATTATTTAGAAATAAAAGAGTGGGTGGATCTAGAATCAAATAAAACATTTTCTACTTTAGAGTGGATGGTAAGTGTACCTTTCACCACATCGTTATTGTACTCTACAACGCTGATAGAAATTGCATGTGACTTTCCTTTTTCTTTAGCCTTAAGAGTTTGTAACGTCGATCATCATCAACAATCCTTGGATTAGGGAATTGATTAGCATAATGCCTCATTTCCTTTCACTTCTAACATTTAAGTGTAGGAGGTGCACCTTGTGTAGCCTTTTATTTGATCTCATCACTAGACATCTTCTTCTAATCATTGCGGCATTCAAATGCCCAATGACCTTCTTTTCCACATTTGAAACATTTACTTCTCCCTTTAAGACAACAACCTCTATGATTCTTTCCAACCATTGAGAATAATGGAAAACTCATCATCTTTTTGGTGTGCTCTTTATATTTTACTTTGAATTCCATTTTCCTCTTCTTATCAAACCCATATGACTAATGGGTTACTCCAATCTCTATATCAACCTTGAGAGCAAATCGAACGATTTCCTCGTAGCTATTGAAGTCCCTTATGGATAACAGCCATAGAATACTTCATTTTAAGCCACTAAAGAATAGATTGATCTTACTCTCAGGTTTGATAATAATCCCATAAGCGTACCTTGCAAGTCTTGTAAAATTTTCTTCGTAGGTACCAATAGATTCATCAACCTTTTGCTTTAGTTCAAGAAACTCCTTCCTTATATTTGTTCGAAGAATACGAGGGAAGTACTTATTGAAAAATAAGTTCTTGAACTCATCCCATTCCATGGACTCAATTTCATATCTTGGCCTCGTATTCCTGATAAGATTCCACTATTGATCAGCTTAACCTTCCGAACGATAAACTGTTATGATGACTTTATCATGTTCAAAACATTGAAGAACTGAAAATATCTTTTTAGTAGTACTGATCCATTGTTCAGCAATTAATGGATCAGTAGACCCGCTGAATGAGGGTGGACGCTGCCTCATGAAGGATTCAACAAAATGTTGCTCCTTAATTTTCTCGTTTGGAAGTCTTGAATTATTCATAGCTTCAGAAAGTTGTGTGAGCATGGCTACATGATTTTTCATTCCAATTCCCATAACGTTTGGTTGCTCAGGGGGACAATAATTGCATTGCCCATCGCATTCAGAATTAACACTGTTCCTTCGGCTTCCAACCATTGACTAAAATCATTAAGAATAGTGTGAGAAACAATAATCATAATAGTAAAACCACATAATCAAGAAAAAAATTTAACGATTTAGGTCTTATCATAGGTTATTCATGGCCATTTCAAAAACACTAAGATTTTGTCCTATGCTTAGATGTATCCTTAGGGTTCTTATTAAGGGTTTCACATCCTAGTTTCCAAAGGATTACTATACCTTTCCTCTAATACCAACTATAATGACCCATACGTTACATACATTGTTATTACATTATAATTGAAGCATACTTACTATAACATATAACAAAACCATGGTAGGGCCTTATAGATATAGTGTCTTTAGAAGCTGGGAAAACATAAACAAATGGTTCATAAAGCATCTACGGTGTCTCCCATTTATTTCATCATATATTAGATTCGATTTTGGAATATCCAACTTAATAACCTTTTTCCTGACCTGGGGAAAGAAAACATACAAAAGGGTGAGCTCAAATGATCAGTAAGGATAAACAAAGGAAATATCATATTCATAAGAACATAGGATTTCGAAAATCTTAACCTGCAAAAGAGATTATAATATCATAACATGGGATAAATCATAGTAGTGAAATGTTATCCCAATAATCATAACATAAAACATGAAACTTTGTGGAATACACATATAATCATAGATAATCATTTCTTAGTAGTCAAGACTCATTTCCAAGACTATCTTTGCAGACAAAGTCCATTTCTGAACCGAGTTCACTCCTCGTTTCAGTCTTGTTTCACTAAACCGGATTAACCTGTCATTCCATCCATGTCTATCTCATGAGATATAAATATTTACACAATTCATTGGAGGGAGATATAGGTCCCACCAATCTCATAATGAAACCATTATTATGTGTGCCACAAAATCATAAATCATACATCGTAACATAACCCATTTAATAAAAATGGGATTCTTAAACATCATGCCATCATAACATAATCCATATAAGACAAAAGGACTTCATAAAAATAATTCCATCATAACATAATCAACTCAATGTAAAAATAGGGATAGAAACAGAAACCTATATTATCTTATATGGAAAATAAATTTGATAAAATGCTTGAACTCCATTCTTGAGGAAAATATCCTTTCTACTTCAAAAACATTTTTCCTTTCTTAAAATTTCTTACAATTTTAAACTAAAAGAAGTTGATGAAAATAAACATGAAAACTTTTAAAGGAAGCTTCATGTAAATAATGTCCTAAAAGTCTATTCAGGTGGTATAAGTTAAAAACCCATTCTTCTCGTACTTTGGCAGGAAAAGTCAAAAAGTACCTCGTACTAAAAACGACAAAAGATTCATTTCATATCTTTTACTAAAAACTCACCAATAGGGAAAATTGGATTTAAACAATTTTAGGTGGATGGAAATAATATTAAATATTGAGGAAACATGGATGTGGATGATAAATATGCCCCAGTAAATTCTGAAGTATAAACAATCTTGAAAAAAAATGAGATTGTGAGATTTTCCCTTACCTTAGGTCCAATATGCTTTAAACGTGTCTGAACCTCCTGTATAATTATTTAAATAATGTTATTGAATTATTCCAGAATCATAATCATTGTTATGATATCATATATGGTCATATTCTTATCTTCTTATTAGTAATAATTCAATGTTATTTGTTATTTGGGTGATTATTGCTTTATGTTCTTATGCGTGTCATGTCGAATAAATTCTTATTCTTCTATTTAGGTTATAGAATTTACATTAACATAATGGTATTAGTGTAATATATATCATATTTTCTCATTTATTTCATTTATATAATCATTATTTAATGAAGATCATGTAGAACGAGTCATATCACATCGTGGAGACGATAGGTCGTACATACGCATGCGCGATGATATCATTCCGTTGATCGTGGAATTGTATTGAAGTGTATATATACTATTTCATAATAAATATCAATTTACAATAATCATATACAGTTATTATTTACACAATTATACCCATCCAATTAAGGTGGTGGTGGAAAATAGATTACACCATGACGTGGAGACGGCATTCCATACGTACGCACGCGCGGTGATTTCATTTTCTGTAGGACGGATAGAAGGTTAAATAGTGTTGTTTAATATTTATAATAACATATCAGTATATGAGTGATACTGATGTTATTAATAAATAATGAAACAACTAAATAAGAGGAAGTACAAGAAGAAATAAATTTGAAAGAATCGGTAACAGACATTACCTCTTCTTTGAAGCGCCTCTTCTTAACCTCATCTTATGGAAATAAAATTGGTCTTTGAAGAAGAACAGGACCTCTAAGATGTTTCCAGGGAAGTGGAGAAGAAAAATTGGAAGGGGTTGGACTAGCTTGAAGGATCAAAGTTGTGTGAGGAGGGGAGGGATGAGGTGCGCTTTTATAATGGAGGAGAGGGGCACCTTTGGAAAAACAAAAACTATTATTTTATTATAAAGACATATTCAGTTTTTAATAGCTCCAAATTGATTTATTTCTAAGCTAAGGTAGGGATGGGTCCAAATCCTCTCAGAAAATAGATTTTAGACAAGTTTACGTTACTATTTTAACTTTATCATTTAGATTTAACTCTAAGTTAAATAATTTAACTTTTACTGTGTCTTCTTGTTTTCTTACATTTTATAGTTAATAAACATACTATATCAAGACAAAAGAACCCCAAGTTGTTAATTATTAATATATATAACCTTATCTATGTCATCTGGCTGAACCGTAGATTTTTAGGAATAAAATAACAACTAATAATATAATATTTGTTTTACAAACTATTTTATGTCAATTTTTACACAAATTGGTAATTAATTTTTGTGAAAAATCATAACAGCATGATTAGTTCAAAATAAAGTTAATTAAATCAATAATAATATGTCATATTAACTTATAAAATTAGTGTATTTCATAAAAAGTCTCAAATTACATTATTTTGGATATTTATAACATCAATTATGTTAATATTTCATTAATAAGGTATTTACTGCATCATCATTGTGTCAAAAATAAATGAAATTATTTAATGTCTAAAAATTATAAATAAAATACCATTAGGTAGGAAATATTTTAATATTTATAATTAATATTTTTAGTCAAATTTAACTTATGTAAACCCTACATTAAAAATGTTTTTAGTTATTAAACATTGATTTTAACTAATTTAACACTTCTTTAAATAAAATAATAATAAGTGTCCAAATCTAATCCAAGTGGACCAAAAAGGTAATATTTTTTCCTAAGGTTGTCTTTGGTCGAATTATAATTATCCAATAGAATTAAGAAATGTGTTAGGGTAATAGTAATATCATTTTTACACTTAATTACCCTATTTACTTTTAACTGTGGTTAAAAAAAGTAAAAAGTTACTATTCACCAAAAATTATTTTTTTCTTAATTAACCACATTTTACTCCTTGATATTAACTGTGTCTCTAGGATTTTCGAAATTCCACTCACAGAAGCTGTAAAATTAAGTTTTATGTAAATTTTCAAATTCTCAAAGGAGGTGGGAAAAAGACTGTGAAATGTTCAATAAAATTTCTATATATCTAAAATTATTATAAAATGAATCCAATGAATTAAATTGAAATTATATAGGTATTATGTATCAAATTTGACCTAAAATAAATTGAAATAAAATAAATAATTATTTAAATAAAATTTTGTTTTTAAATAGTAACCCAGTATTTTCACTATTCATCAAAAATTAAATGTTTTCAGCAAAATACCAAAAATTCACCCTAGGATAATTTTGATATTCCAAATTCAAAAATAAAGTACATTTTGAATGTTAAAATTTATAAAATTTTAAAAATTGGGTATTAATATTCATAACGGCTAGTTTATATAATATTTTAATAACATATTGTTGTTTAGTGAAACTCAGTATTGCGTACAATGCAAGCCATCATGGAAGGTTGATCTTACGTGTAATCCAAGCCAGGAAAGTGTTGTTTGTAGTGAAAGGTTCTTTTATATAACATTATATATAAAAACAAAATATTTCTCATAAAATCTCGAGTGTTACAATAAGTCCCATGGAAACATAATTATTTATAATGAACAAAACATGATCTCCCCATGGTGAAGTTCTAGAAAGAATGAAGCCATTATTAGGAGACAAATACAACTGAATTTTCAATTCATGATGTACCATTTGAAACATTTGATAAGTGGGATTTGAAACAAGTTTAGCTACAGAAACTATTTCAATTGTGAATTCAACTACCCAAGTAGGTATAACATGGAGTAGCTTATTTGAAAAAACCACAATGTATTCATTTAACACTTGCATATCATTAATCTAAACGGTTACCTTGTTTTCAAAAATATGATCAAGATAAATTTCATTCCCATATTTCAATGGTTTCTCAGCATCTTGACATGTTATCAATTTTATGGGATTGTTCTTGCATAAAGATTAATTTTTTTTAGAAAAACATCTTCTTTATATGTCCAATCAATCATAGCATGATAAAAAAAAGTAAATCTATACGAATAATGACATCAAACTCTACTAATCTAAAAACATCTAGTTTTTTGGTAATTTCATTCAACATATTACAATATGAAGGGTCATAAAATGAATTTTTGTTGCCACATTTCTTCTGGTGTTTTATCAATAAGTTATGGTCCCATTTGTTGAGCTGATATTTCTAATTTACAAGAAACTTTCTCAAAAATAAAGGAATGTGTAGACCCCGTATCAGAAAATACATTAGAAAAATATTAGTATGTAAATAAAATTAACTGATACAACTTCATTGGATGGCCCAAAATTATCTAATGTAGTCAACAAGGATCTCATAATACCTTTATACTTATATTCTGACTACCTTCAATCATGCGTACCTTTCTTTGGGAATACATTTGTATAATTACCCCTCTCACCAAATTTTAAACACATTACAATTTTCATATCCGAATTGATCATAATTTAATTATCATTATAATATCATTCCATATTTCCAAACATACCACATTACAAACTCTCCCCAATTTTAGTAAGGCATTCTCCCAGGTTATTTTTACCACACTTTTCACAAACTGTAAACTTAACATTCTTACCATCATATTTCTTTGACTGATTCAAACCCATCACTTTCCATCTAGACCCCTTCTTATTTTTGTTTCCAAAGTACACATGATCATTAGAAAACTATATTTTTACCTTCTCATCACATAAGACGTGATTTTTATAAAACTTAAATTCTCAGGAGGCCAGCTGCCTTCGGTATCTTAGCTTCATTCCTGAGTAGGCTTGATTGATTTTTCTATCATGGTCCTAAATAATATTTAGAGTGTACATTTATATTCAGGTGATTTTTTACTCATAAGAAAACATAGAATATCCATCCTTTTAAAAAAAAATCATGCAATGTTTTCTCCATCCTATGTTGATCCACCTTAAGAAAATATTTTTCACCAAAGATACCATTAAATTATTCCATCTCTTTAGATTAAATATACTCTATATCCATGAAATTCATGACCATTGACCCCCACGGATCAGATTCACCTCCAAAATGATAAATGGAAGGACTATCATTTTGATTATCTTAACATCCATTAACATCAAATATATTTCCAAAGACTTTAATTTAGATTTATTTTGCTACTAGGTCAGAAGTTCCACTGAATGTAGGAGAGTGATTCCTTAAAAAATGATCTACTATAGTCATGTGACATTGTAGTATCTATGGATCTCATCATGAGTGGATGAAACTGCCATTTTTCCCTACATCAGTTGACCCATTAATATAACAAAATGCTCGATTCCAATTCCCACCATTCCCAATTGTGGATTTGTTATGATATCAGCCTCTCGGTTCCATCCAACATCAGCGTCCCTACTTCTTCTATGGAAAACCATTCTGAACAGACATATCATAGAAGAATCAACATGGTAATTTAAAAATTTAATACCATTTCAACATAAAAATAAGCTAAATATCATTAATTATATTCTTTCACTATCCTACTAACTCCTAAAGTTATATAAATCATTCTTTGATACCAATTATCATGACCTAGATATTAAGATTACAAAATCGAGCTATTTCAACTAGATTTCACTTATATATAATCCAAATGATCATTTAAATTTATAGTATTATAATGTTAATACAAAACTCAATCATATCAACCCACAATAGTAAATAGTGGGTACCATTAAAATAGTATCCATTTCTTCCACACATAATTTTTTAACACAAAACAACATCATGATTTCTTTGAGAAAACATCATAATATATAACATGACTTACTTCTTTCTCTTACACATCCTTATAACTGGTTGAAAACATTTAAAACAAGGGAGAAGCATAAAAATCTCAATAAATGATATAGAATGATGGAAACAACCCATTACTTCATGAAAACAAATAAATATATGAAATCATTTTTACAAATACAAACATATCACCCTCATATACATACTTTGTGAAAAATATGATTTCTATATAACAACCGATAACATATATATAACCATAAATTTATATTTTTCCATTACATTCTAATATTGTAACCCTCCTGACTACCTTATGATTTGAAAACCTCACTGTTCCCTTACAATGTAACCCTCATGACTACCTTATGGTGTAAATATCGTGGTTACACTTGGAGTGAACATACAAAAAAACCCATCTTAAAAATACCCAATGACTTGAAGAGTGATATAGGAACCACCATTTATCATAAATAATGTCCATGTACCATAATATTATAATAAAACAAGAATAATTTCATAAAATCATTTCTTTTGTATTATGATAAATAGAATTTTAAATGATATATTTTAATGAAATGTCCCTTAAAAATATCCTATAATTGAATTGGGAATTGATAAAATGAAATTAATACGTGTATACACTATAAAAACACATAATAAAATATAATATTAATAAATTAGTTACAAAAAAATATTAGTATGAAATAATTAATGAAATAGATGGTTAATCCAAATAATTGAAACTGGGTAATTGTTTACGCACGGAATCCGGGGATGACCTCCTGGACGGGAGATTCAAACGTTCCGATCGGTTTCTTACAGGTTTTTTCGTAGAACCGGAAACATCAAATGATTCCACATCCGTTTGGACCTACTTTCCAAAGGTAGGCGCTCATTATCTTGTGGGCTCATGAGGCTTAGGAATTTGCATTGGTCGAGAGGATGAGAGGTCGGACTCATCACACCTTTTTGAGGGGAATTATTGTCTACTCCGGGTCTCTCTTTATAGATTTAAGTTATGTTCGTGAATCCTTATTATATTACCAAGTATAAAATGAGATTTCCTTAAGTTTTAACAATCAATGATTAAATCTTCAAGAAATTTAGAGAATCTTTTATATGTATTAGAGGTTCTTCATCAATAAGGAATCATCTATATCTGTTTAGAGATTCATGGTCAATGGTATCCTTCAAAACATTTATATAAAAGTCTCTTGGTCATTATGACGACCAGGATGGTTTTAAAGCCACTCAGTGGGGCACTTGAAGTTTATCGTCATTCAGAAGGACAAGTATTATTTCAAAGTTGGGATCGAACCCATAAATGGGCTACCTACGTATCCTTTGTTTTGGAAAAGGAATCAGGACCCACGTAGTTCGAGTAATGGAGTATGATGTTTATGATTGATGGCTCAAAGAAGAATGTCATAATTACTTTTACACTCTAAGCTCACGTGAGTCATGCTCGGTGTGAGAAACAAGAGGCATTGGTAAAAATTAGACAATTGTGCCATGAAAGATGCAATCATAAGAAATTGTTTGGGGCTTATGTATGTATGACTACCCAAATAGATGATGGTTTAGGATTTACTTTTAGGGAGAAAATCCAGGAACAGGGTCCATAAAGGTATATGTGCTTTATGGAGATTTGAATACTCTAATCTTGGGGCTTATTCCTAAGGAGGATGCCCAAATTAGGAGGGGATTTATGATTGGGTTTTTCTCCTGAAAAGGAAACCCAAGATTATGACTGGGACTTACTCCTAAAAAGGAGGCCCAAGTTAGGGGACTTGGGGCTTACTCCTGAAAATGAAGCCCAAGATTATGACTGAGTCTTACTCCTAAAAAGGAGACCCAGGTTAGGGGACTTGGGGCTTACTCCTGAAAAGGAAGCCCAAGATTATGACTGAGTCTTACTCCTAAAAAGGAGACCCAGGTTAGGGGACTTGGGGCTTACTCCTGAAAAGGAAGCCCAAGATTATGACTGAGTCTTATTCCTGAAAAGGAGACCCAGGTTAAGGATTCTCTCATCTTAAAGGATGAGGTTAAATGAACGAACTCTCAATCTTTGGTGACACAAGGATATTTTAAATCACTAGGTTTTGAGAGATATTCCACAGAATTCCTTTCAGATAAGGAATTCAAATCAAGAAATCATGCCATAAATGGCTTTGAAGAGTGTCTTGAAGAATGAATCTTGAAAAGGAAAGGTGAAATGGCTTAAGAGGGTAAAAATGGGCAATATGGGCACCCAAAAAAGATAGGGGCGCGCAAGTCTTTCAAGGCGTGCAAGTCTTCCGTGGGCGCGCAAGTATTGGTCGCGCAGGTATACCTGCGCGACACATGGTGTACTTGCGCGATTTTCAACCAGCATTGAAATACTTGAGCGACTCTTTTTTAAACCCTTTTAGAATTTTCTTGAGGTTATTCCAGAAAAGGTACGTGCAAGTTATATTGAAGGAAATAAGTCGGCGCGCAAGTGTTTGATAAGTTTCAACACTTAGGCCTTCCTTCTTCTCTTTAGATCTTCCGTTCTAGGAAAGAAATTACTTTAGAAGTGTTCTGGAAGCTTTGAGAATAGACTTGGGCGTCGGGAGCTTCAATCCGAGTTTCTGGAAAAAGATCCTTTAGAATGGGGGGCCCACAGGGTCTATTTATAGGAAAAAGAAGACCCCGGGCGGTTACCGGGCGGTTACCACTTAGGCCACGCAAGTCACCTGCGCGACCAATAGCGTCGCGCAGGTGTACTTGCGCGGCAGTGGTATAACTTGCGCGGTGGAGTTTCTGTTGATCCTTTGTTCATGCCTTTGTCGATTTTTGACGTTTTTTTCTTTTAAAGGATGAATCACTTTCAGCTCAGATATTCCCTTTTCCGATCTTTAGATTCTATGACGAAAGGAGCGTCAACAAAAGTCCCCCCTCAGAGTTGGATCCGAAGAGAAATGAGGATTTGACTCTGATGAAATCGAATCCATCCAAAGGAAAAGGGGGGCGCGCAAGTCTTCAGTGCATAGAGGGCGGCGCGCAAGTTTGCGTCGCGCAGGCCTTAAGCACTCTAGGTACGGCGCGCAGATAGGCTTCCTGGCCTATAAATACACGGCCTCACCTCCGTACAAGTATCCGGATTTCCGGACTTCATACCTTCTCGAGCTCTCGCCGCGCAGGTCACCTAAGCCGCGCAAGTCTCTTTTCCACTGTTCCCTCGCTGTCGCGCTCCTGTAAAGGTATTCGTATTTGCGTGGTTTATACTTGCGCGTCAAAAACTAGCGTGGCGCACGAAATAATTGCGCGCCATTGTTTAGATTTGTGCGACTTAATGCCTTGGCCATTTTTTCCGAATTCTTTCACAAATTTTATGAAAAAATAAACTCATTTAAGAGTTAAATTTGTTCATATTTTTTTGCAGATTCAATGGATCCTAAGCGAATTGGAACGGCTGATGAACTGGCTAGCAAGCGGATTGATGACATGATGAACATTATTGGCCATGATTACTATGATATCTGTGACAACACTTTCCTAGATTTGGATAAGTACTTGAAGAAATATCATCTTAATTTCCCACAGAGCATCTACCTGTCTCTGTGTGGTCATGGTCATCTGCAAGGAGTCAATGTTCCAAATGAAAACAATTATACACCCGATATGCAGCTGCACTGCTACTTCTCTATTTTGGTTATGTTGTGCATTAAGAGTAACAACAATGGTGTGAACTTTCAAATTCTTCCTCCATGTCATTTCCTTGCAGATATGAAAATGGAAAACCCATGGGCTGAAATGTTTTCCACTAATGGTTGGTGGAGAGAAGACAAACATGGCATTAGAGCAATATCTGAAAAGAGTACTCTCTCCAAATGGCTCTTTACTTCCAATGCTCCATTCTCAATCCATGTATCCATCTTCTACGTCTCTTGGACAGAAACAGAGTCACTTTTTGATTAGTAGAAAATTTTCTCAAACCGCACTCAAGAACATCCTTTTACAATTGTTCCAAGAAGAGCTAGTATCACTGCATCTCTTATTGTATCCAGTTGAATGAATGAATTCCAGGTGGTTGCTAATGAAGCTCGGGATGTCGTAAATCAAATGAAGTGTTATGTTGAAAGCCTCTTGTAATTCTCGAAAAAGAGAAGAGACTCCAGTCTGTGGATTTTCTTCTAACTCTTGTGTATCAATGAAAAACACTTTTGTCTTCAATCATTTGTACCTGCATTCTTTTCACTACCTGCTTCAAATTTACTTAAGCCAATGGGCCCAGTAAGTATAGTTTGATTTTTAATAGGATTATTACAAATAATACTACAAACTTTGAACCTTTTAATTGCTCAATATTACCTAAATCATACAAAAAATGTATATTTAGTGAGCTGGAACTTGACTTTTATTCAGAGTTCCTTTGTTTTTTGTGTGGGCAGTTTAATGTCATGCACGCCGGACATAAAGGGGATAATGTTTAAGGTCGAAATAGCTTTGACCGAAATGGATTAAAATTGATTCAATTCCTTGAAAATTTATCTGAAAACAAATTACCAAACTCAAGTATGAGAGAAAATATGTAAACTATGGCTTAAGAATATTTGAATCTGAGGAATGATATGAAAAAAAAGGCATTAGAAGAAGTAGTTTCCAAGAATGAAGTTACTATTATTTAACAAAACCTGTTAGGGGGTTGAAATATGCAGGGCCACCTATGGGCATTGGCTGCATGGTCAAATAAATAGTATCTTTCGGCTGACAAGTCTGTTATGTGGACTGTTTATGCAAGGCCACCTATGGGCACGTGCTGCATAGTCAGGTGAAAGAACTCTTAGAAATTTACTTTCCTAGTGCTAAAAGCCGGTGAAAGTTTATGGAGATTCAAATTTTCTAAAGTATAGAGTTTGTTATATGGAAAGAGGTACTTGAATATGGAGAAGATATTTCCGAACAAGAATATCGAAGAACTGGATGAATATTACTCCTACGAAGGTCTGACCCAAACATAGGAAAGAAGAATAAACCATAGACTTGAATACTTTTAGATCATGAAAAAGGATATGGGACAAATATGTTAAGGATTTCTATTTTTTTGTGGATCCCTACATACTGTCGTTTAATACAAATAAGGACAAAAGAGGCATTCTTTCCAAGAATGAAGTTACCAATATTTAACAAACCCGTTAGGGGGTAGAAATATGCAGGGCCGCCTATGGGCATTGGCTGCATGGTCAAATAAATAGTATCTTTCGGCTGACAAGTCTGTTATGTGGACTGTTTATGCAAGGCCACCTATGGGCACGTGCTGCATAGTCAGGCAAAAAGAATTCTCAGAAGTTTGACATTTTTGTGACTAGAAGTCATGAAAAGTGTTATGAAGATCTGAAAATATTTTAAGGTTAGGATTATAACACATAAATATGGGTATTGTCCAATGTATGTAGAGATACATAGGTCAATGATAACCATAATCATGTTGTGGATGGGTCCTGAATTGAAATTTTGGACTTCACTACGTATCTCATAAGAATGAGAATCAAGCCATATGTAGTTCTTGAAATTCAGTTTAACGTCGTGCAGGACGAAAGTATGAGTGATCTTAGTTTAGGGTCATAGAATTCGGACCATAATAATGAATACACAATGTGTTTTTTCATGAGTACTTTTCAGCCAAGGGACTGAAAGTGAAATTTGGGGTTAGGCCCAAAAGACTTGGGTCTGGATTCGAGGGATACTCGAACGTTCCTACGTATCCCATAAGGATGGGAATCAAGCCCACGTAGTTCTAGAACTACCCTTTGTACAAATTTGGTTCATACATGTGAAGGGTGAAAGGGGACTTTAGTGCAATGATGGTTTAACATGAGATAAAAAGTTTAGGCATTACCATGTATGCACGTAGTCTTGAAATGAAACATGACTGAAAAAATCAATGTCAATAATGGTTCCTTCTCAAATGAGGAAATCAAAGAATATTGTAGTTTATTGTCGTACCGGACAAAAGTGTTGTATAGTTTAACGTCATATAACAAGGACGAAAGTGAATCAATGTAAAGATATTGATTCCAAGGGCGGTTTCACGAATCAACATCATATGAGATGGTGGTGAACCGATGTGAAGAGATTGTTTTTGGGATTGAACCTTGGGAGGTTGCCTACATACCCAGCCTGGAGGGCAAGGATCAAAGTCTGTGTAGTTCAATTAAAGAATGAATTAATGATCAAGTTGTTCTTGTGGACAATGATCTAATAAAAAATGTTGTTGGGACTTACACATGGTCAGTGGCTCAAAGGGAGTGTTATGGTTGATGTTCGCTCTAAGCTCACGTGAGTCATACTCGGTGTGAGAAACAAGAGGTAATAACAACCTTAACGATGCATAGTTTAATGTCATGTAGGACATAAAAGAGGGACTATGCAGTTTAAAGTCTTGCAATTAGGACTATTGGTGCTACATAGTTTAGTGTCATGTAGCAGGGACAAAATACAGTTTAATGTCATGTAGGACCTATCAAGGATTTTCTGTATAGTTTAGCATCATGTAGTTAGGACTATGGGGATTAAATATTTTAACGTCATATTGGACGAAAGTGCGAATAGTTTAACGTCATATGCATGGACCGTGGATGGTGCAGTTTAATGTCATGCTGGACCTTTGATGATTATACAGTATAACGTCTTTCCGGACGTCAGGGACTTTTATACAGTTTAGCGTCATGTAGTTAGGATGTCACAGTTTAACGTCTTGCTGGACATAAGGGATTTGCAAATAGTTTATGGTCATATACATGGACCAGGGATGATGCAGTTTAAGGTCATGCTGGACGGTTTAGGGAACTTTTTCATATTTTAATGTCGTGTGGGACGAAGTTGCAGTTTAAAGTCATAATGGACCATTGCTGTATAGTTTAACGTCATATAGCAAGGACGAACTGGTGCTATCTAGTTTAAAGTCATGTAGCTAGGACTAAGGTGAACCAATATGAGGATATCAGTTCTGGGGACTTTTTACAGTTTAACGTCATGTTGGACGATGAAAGTGCCACACAGTTTAATGTCATGTTGCTAGGACACAATATAGTTTAATGTCATCTCGGACAAATAAGGAACTTCTGTACAGTTTAATGTCATGTAGATGGGACATAATATAGTTTAATGTCATCTCGGACATATAAAAGGGACTATGCAGTTTAAAGTCTTGCAGTTAGGACTATTGGTGCTGCACAGTTTAGTGTCATGTAGTAGAGACATAATACAGTTTAATGTCATGTAGGACCTATCATGAACCAATGTGACTGTTTTGGATCTGGGAACAATATTTTGTGTTTATACAAAATAGTTCTTCAGTAATCTGGCATTAGTTGGAGTCGTGATGTGTTCTCCATCCATTGAGATTAGAGAATATGCTCCATTGGAGTAGACCTTATGTATTGAATAAGGTCCTTCCCATTTTAGTTCAAGCTTGGGAGGCTTCTTTCCTGGTATCATTGGTGCTCTGAGAACCAATACCAATTCTCCCTGAATGAATGAAAGAAGACGAAATTTTTTGTTAAAAGCTCGTGCTATTCGATTCTGATAGATTTCCAAGTGGTGAAAAGTGCACAATCTTTTCTCATCTAACTATTCCAATTCATTCAACCGCTTTTGGGATTGCTCATCTGTAAATAACTGATCACAAATGGCTATTCTGAGTGAGGTAAATTGAACTTCAATAGGCAAGACTGCTTCTGTTCCATATACTAATGAATATGGAGTTGACCGCGTTGCATTGCGAGTGGTAGTCCGATAAGCCCATAAAGCATGAAAGAGTTTATTAGGACATGACCTCTTATCTTTATCCACCATCTTTTGCAGTATATTTGAAAGAGTCTTGCTGAAGGCTTCTATCTGGCCATTAGCCGCCGCATGATATCGAGATGAATGGTTGGACTTAATGTTGTATTCTTGATACAATTTCTTTACCTCAGAAGAACAGAAGTTGGTGCCGTTGTCCATCAATATGGTATGAGGGACACTAAATCTAGTAATGATGTTAGACTTGATGAAGCTAACAATGCATTTAGAACTGACTTCTTTGAGAGGTACTGCCTCTGCCCATTTGGAAAAGAAATCAGTAGCAGTAAGAATGTACTTAAACTGCTTGGCCGTAGCTGAAGGGTAAGGTCCCACCACATCCATTCCCCATGTGGAAAATGTCAATGAGTATTTGGATGTATGAAGCAACTCTGGAGGTTTATGAATGAATTTGGCATATACTTGGCAGAATGACACTTCTTTGTAAAATTAACACAATCTTGTATCATTGAAGGCCAAAAGTATCCAAGCCTTCGAATTTGATCGGACAGTCTATGTCCAGACTGCTGGGCACCACAGACTCCTGCATGCACTTCTTTTATGACAGCCATTGTCTCTTCACCATCAATACATCTGAAGAGAACTCCATCAAAACCACGTTTGTAGAGAATTTTCTCGAGGTGGTTTGGGCTATCATAAAGAGTAAAATTGACCACATGTCGCCGAATATGTTCTTTCTCGGCTCTATTAGGTGGAAGTGTTCCATTTTGAAGGTATTCCCTGATAGGTGACATCCATCCTGTAGTATGACCATACGGTTTAGGAATGGGACTAATTTCATTAATTTCCTCTGTTCTGACTTGAACATAAGGTGAAATTTCACGACAGTGGGCAATATAGATGGTTGTATCATCCCGATTTGGATCTGCTAAAGCTGTGGCTATATTAGCCAGTGCATCAGCTTGAGCATTTTGTGATCTTGGGACATAAGAAAATGTCGGTTCTGAAGGGAATTCCGACATTAACTCTCTGACGTAATCATACAAAGGGATTAATTCTTCTTTTCTGATGGCATAATCCCCATTGACTTGTTTAATTACCAGGTCTGAATCACCTTTCACCTTTAAGTGATTCACTTGTTCTTGAAGCGCTAATTCCAAACCTGTAATGAGAGCTTGGTATTCAGCTTCATTATTGGTACCACCTTCCCACAACAAAAAGGAATAAGGTAACACTGCCTTATCTGGAGAAATGAGCACAATTCCTAAACCAACTTTGTTGAATTTAGGATTTTCCATTTTCTTCCCTGTTGGACTTCTAGAAGCACCATCAAAATACATTTCCCATGTTTGAGGACTCTCTTGAATAGAGAAAACTTCCTCATCAGGGAGTTCGATATCTGAATACGTGTCTTCCACTGAAGGATGTTCAGCCAAGAAATCAGCCAGAGCTTGGCCCTTAATTGCCTTTTGAGACACATACTGAATGTCGAACTTCTATAGAATAACCGCCCACCTTTCCAGACGTCCTGTAAGCATTGGACGACTAAGGATGAATTGGAGTGGATTATTACGAGATACCAGTTGGACCTCGTGATGTTGCAGGTTGTGTCTCTGTTTCTGAACTACAAAGATTAATGCTAGGCAGCACTTTTCAATACTTGAATACCGGGTTTCTGCTTCAAGCATAGTTCTACTGAGATAGTAGAGACTATTTTCATTCCCAGCATCATTCTTTTGAGCGAGAAAGGAACCCAATGATCGCTCTAAAGTTGTCACATAGAGGATGAGAGGTCTACCCTCAACAGGCGGAATGAGTATTGGAGGACTCAAGAGGTATTTCTTGAGAACATCAAATGCTTTTTGACATTCTTCAGTCCACTGGTAAGTGACTCCTTTCTTCAATAATTTGGTAAAGGGTAAACTTTTTCCTGCCAAATTGGCGATGAAACGCTGAATATAGGCTAAGTGTCCTTGAAGTCCTCTTAATTCTTTCAAATTCTGAGGAGGTGACATACCAAGGATTGATTTGGTCTTCTCAGGATCGACTTGAATACCACAATGGTGTACAACAAAGCCAAGGAATTTTCCTGAGGTTACCCCAAAAGCACATTTTAAGGGGTTCATCTTTAAATTATGTTGTCGAAGCTTGTGGAATATGACTTCCAAATCAACCAAGTGATTAGAACGTTGTTTGTATTTAACCACCAAATCATCTACATATCATTCAACAAACTTCCCTAAAAGAGGTTTGAAGATACGATGCATGGCGCGTTGATATGTTGCACCGGCATTCTTCAAACCAAAGGAAATCACCCGGTAACAAAACACACCTTGAGGAGCTCTGAAGGCTGTATATTCCTCATCTTCTGGGGCCATTCGGATATGATTATATCCAGAATATCCATCCATGAAAGAAAGTACTTCATAGCCAGCCATCGCATCAATTAAGAGTTCTGTAATCGGAACTGGGAAATCATCTTTAGGACAATACCGATTAAGATCTCTGAAATCGATGCAAACCCTAATTTGTCCGTTTTTCTTCTTTACAGGGACAATATTAGCCAACCACTTGGGATATTGAACTTCTCTGATGAAGTTGGCTTTGATCATCTTATCCACTTCAACTTCAATTTTGGAAGCATAGGTTGGGTGTGTTCTTTTCGCGGCTTGCTTAAAACCTCGATGTTCTTTTGGTAAACCGAAATGATGAGTAGCAACATCAGGATCAAGCCCAGGCATTTCTGTATAATTCCAAGCAAAAATATCTTTATTTTGCTTTAGAAAAGAAATATACATCTCTTTCTCTTCAAGGGTCATGGCCGCACTAATTAATGTGGGGCGTGGATCTTTCTCTGTACCCTGATTTACTTCTCTGAGTTCATCCACAGTGGTAGAGATACCCTCTTCAAATGCTGGAGGAGCATCTCTAAATCTTCCTCTTCCTCTTCATCATGTGTTATTTCTTCCATTTCTACTTGCAATGTAGATGAAAAAACGAAATTCTCATGATCATAAGAGATGTCAAAATTTTCACATTTTGAAGAAGAAGCTTCCATTTCCGACCCTATTGATGATAAAGGGTCTTCTTTGGGAATCAAAGAGGAGATGATGGATCGAGAATTGATATCATTATTCACCTCTGGTGTTTCTATAACTTCTTATGGCCTGATTAGCGATGTATAGACTTGTTGGACTTCAACAGATGAAATGAAAACGTCACCACTTATGCTTTCATCACTGCTTGGTAGGTTACCAATTTCTCACATGTTGTCTGGCTCGATCGCCATAATTGACATTATGGATCTTTCCATAAGAGTATTTTGATTTGGGCCTATTTTTTTAATTTGACTGATAGGTAACACATAATCTGTACTCACATGTGAAAATGGATTTATTGGAATTTTCTCCAAACCATATGGAGCATTAACTTTGGTAATTTCCTTCATTGTAGATTTTTCTCTTCCCTTCATGTGATAAAATTCCGCCTCAATGTATTGAGACTCACATGTCTTGAACGGGGCTTTATCACCATACAATGTTCCAACTTGACCATCAAAACAGTATTTGAGACATTGATGGTATGATGAAGGAATAACTGCATGCTGATGTAGCCAGGGTCTTCCAAGCAAGATATTGAAAGCTGAGTCTTGATCAACAATCATGAAATCCGAATTGGAGACAAGATCTCCAAACTGAGTTCTGAGTGTAACTTCTCCCAGTGGTTCTTGTTCATTTTTATCATATCCTTGTAACATCATGGTAGAAGGAGATAAATCAGATTCCGTGAGGTCCAATCGACGAAGTGTACGAATGGGCATGAGGTTGACTCCTGAACCATTGTCAATGAAAGCTCTTCGAACATCTACACCATTGACTTTGCCAGATAAGTAAAAAGGTTTTATGTGCCCATGCACAACATCATCTTCATCTTTATCAGTAAAAGATATCACTTCATGGCATTCTGCAGGATTATTCTCTATGTGATAGATTTCAGCTGCAGCAATTTCAGCTTCAAACTCCTGAGGACTTGACAAAGCTTTAATGAGTGCTTCCCGAAAATCTTTTGACAGATTCAAAGCATCCAAAATTGATAACTTGGCTAGTACTTGGGCCAAGTGTTTCAATATATCATACTTTTGATCTAGAGGTCTGCGTTTCCCAATAGGAATATGCGGTTTTGCAGGTACCTTGGAAGCAGATGCTTTGGAAGCTGATGCATCTTGTATTGAAGTTAGCAACATCCTTGGTTTTGGAAGATTAGACTGATTAGATCCATTTACTTGCTGATATAAAGAAGATGGAACCTTTAATCGGTCTTCCAAAATAACTGTGCCAAAACAGAGTTGGCCATTGGCAGAAGAACTTTCTTGTTCTTTTTGAGCTCGCTGAAGGGCTCTACCACGAGTTTCTGCTGCATACATAGTGCTAGCAGGGGTAAAATTAGAGTAGTGGCTTCGGAAAGATCCACGTCTTCCCATGTATCCTGAACCTCTAGAATTTCCTCAGATTCCCTTATTTGATACAAGGAATTCAGGCTCATCAAGACTGGAATATGGATCTGTTAATTGAATCATATTAACAGAACCAAAGATTAACTCTTCGTCAGATAAAGACTCTGCCTAGTTAGCCTGTTTAGGCTGTGCCGTTTGGTGGGACGGTGCCCGTGGCTTTGAAGTAGATGGCATGAAATCTTCCAGAGTCAAAGACAATTTAGGCTTTGATACATACTCATCTTCTCCTGATTCCTCCTTCTTTTTTTGAATTGCACTGCCCTTTTGAGGATTTATCTTTTGATGGAGGCTTTACTGCAGCTTTTGTAGGAGACACAATTGGCTTCTTCAATTGTGTTCGCAAAATGGAATGGGTCCGATTGATTGTCTTTCTGACCATCCAATCATCATATTTTTTCGTAGTTTTGCTTTTGACTTCCTTCCACTTGCCTCCTTCCTCTGGATCTGTAGCAGTAATACACGCTACATGAGCTGAAGAACCCTTCAATTTGACTTGTCCCAAGTCGACCATCTTTTGCAGGAGGTCTTTAAAGACAAAACACTCCTAGATGGGATGCCCCAACATTTGATGAAAGGGACAATAATTGGGACGGTCTTCATCTCCTTCCTTGTTTGGCCTCTTGGGCACTGGTAATTGAACCAAATTATTTTCCAGAGATGAAATGAAGTAACCAGGAACTTTCTCACTTCGGAAAGAGTATGTTTTACTCTTCATATCCTCAAATTGTTTTCATCGTTGATCTTTTTGATCATTTGGACGAAACAGCCTTTGTTGTTGGCGTTCAGGAGGTGGAGCTCTTCGAGAAGATGAAGGTTTTGAAGTAGAAATATGTACATGTGCTTGTTTAAGCATAACTGTAGCAGTTTCCTCTTTACCCATTCTCCTTCCTGGAGCTGATGGAATTATACGAGATTTAACCTTAGCCTGTATAAGGGAATCTTTAATCTGTTGAGCAATTGAAGTAAGGTCTCGAAACCCTCCTGTGTATTTTATAGGGATCAATGGCGTGCGTAATTCGTCACGCAAATTTGCCACACAGATTGGCAACAATTCCTCCTGAGGGAGTGCTAAACTCAGGGAATACATTAATCCCTTCCAACGAGCAATGAAATCAGAGACTCTTTCATTCTCCCTTTGCTTGCAGTTTGTAAGATCAAAAACTGTCATTTTTGGAAAAGTTGAGCTAAACTGAAGAAGGAATTTTTGACGAAGATCCTCCCATCCGATGACTGACCGGGATTGCAAGCTTTTATACCAGACAAAAGTTGGTCCTTGCAAGGTTCGCACGAAGCATCTGAGTTTCACTGCTTCTTGCTGCTCTGGAGTTCCCATCATAGGATCACAACAAGACACGTAATGTGTCAAATGTTGTTCGGGGTCGCCTGATCCATTGAAAGTAGGGAAAACAGGGTTTCCAAAACTGGATGGAGGAGAAATTGAATCTACCCATTCAGGGTAAACTTTCTTTTCAGGTTGAACTTGCGCCCGTTTCCCTTCCATAGTTTCTAACCGAGCTGTTAATGACTCAATAGTAGTTATTAACTTTTGAGAAACATCTGGTTGGACTTGGTTTTAGGAAGGTGCAATGAATGGAGCTTGGACAGACGTGGTGGTTGGTGCTGCAACTGATGGTAGTGTTGCCAACCGTTGTTGCGTTTGACCCATAGGATTAGACCTCTGAGGGTGTACTGATAAAGGAGGATATTCCTGATCCATCTCAGTAGTTACAACAAATTCCTTCAGTTGTCGGACTTCAGCATTCTTAATAAGAAGACTACTCTGAAGTAGTTCTGTATTCAACCTTCTTAATTCTTTCATTTCTTCCTCCTGTTGTGCAAACCTTTGCTCTAATGAGAGCGATTGATCTCCTTCAGAGGAAGGGTGAGAAGTAACCTAATTCTTTCCTTTCCCCTTATTGGATCCTTTTCGGAGTGGGGGAAGTGGGTTACTTGAAGGAATACCCAGATTTTGGGTAAGCCTTTGATTACGTGTGCGCACACCTTCTTCATTTAGGTCTGTGTGCGCAATTTCTTGAGCAGAAACCTCTTCATCTGATCCCTTTGATTGAGCCTCATCTGGTGAATCAGCAGCAACGGTATTGATGACATTAATGGATGCATATTGCATGGAATCCTTTCTATCATCATTTCTGTGATATTGTCTTCTTCTATGTCCATGATGAGACATGGCATTCCGTTGACTTGATCCCTCAGGAACTTCTTGGAGAATCGTCACTTAGAGAGAATCTCCTGATAGCTTGGCTCTTCGTTCCTCTTGAGGCTTATTCCTAATCGAGAGAATACTGATTTTCTCTGAGGGAGGGATTGAGGATTTGAAAAAGTCCCCATTCCGGTGGACTGTGGATGTTCCTGCTGCTTCCGATCAACTCCTCGAATCCCATTTGTTGATTCTGAGGGTTGGGTTAGAGAAGTCCCCAGTCTGACAAGCTGGGGTGTCTCTTGACATGCTATGTTTGAGATCTTCTTAAAATCTCTCTTGATCTTGCGAATCTTAGTTCGGAAATTAGCTGGATGCATTAACCTGTATCCACTTTTATCACCGGGTTCAACAGACCGTTGGATGATTTCCGAAACTTCTGTCATTTGATGACGTGTTTGCTCCAGACGAGAGGCTTGTGCAATATTCTCGCCTGCTTGATGTAGGAGAAATTCAACAACTTGTTTTCTATATACTTTATTTTGAGAGGAAGTAGTTGAAGCCAGTTCTTGAGCAAGCTTTTGATTATGAAAAAAGCCCATTGACTGTGGCCGGCCATGGGCAATAACATTGCATGAGACCATTTTCGGTAGACATTGCTGACTGGAAAGCACTGTGAAATGTAGTGCTCCGTGAACACCCCATCCTCTGATATGAACATAAAATGGAGCATTGGCAATTAACTGACGCAATTTTCTTAGTGCGCCAAGGCATGAATGTTGAAGGGTTCTTTGTTGCTTTTCAGGCTTCGGATACCGAGAGACTGATAGAGATGCCAAATCAATCTGGCGTTGTAACCCTTCTATTATCTTAATATTATTTTCATAATCACCATAAGATAATACTTTATTCTTCAATTGACAAAGATTCTTCCATATGTTGAGACGAATATCGTGGATTCCATCATCCGTCAACATCTTTGGAATGTCGTACTGGGAGTCAGCCAAAGGCCAAAATATGACTGGTACTTCACCTTTTTCCAGTTTTTTCCTCATGTTCAGCATTTCCTCTTTATCATTAAATGAAGATTCTTCTACCTGTTTGGACCAGAGTTGGTGTTTCCTTTTTGCTTCATCGGATTCAACAATATTGGTAGAGATATCACTATTCATGCTGGAAGATGAATGACCCAGGGATAGTTCGGAGAATAACCTGAACCGCAGGCTATCTTCTGATGGAGAAAGAGTTTCACCTGCCGATAGTAAAGCATCAGACATGACTGGTTTTATGTTTGCAAGTGCCTCGAGATAGGAGGGCTTTCTCGTCACTACATTGCCTTCTGAAGAATTTTCGAGACACCGTGAATCTCTACTGCGGAGAGGACTTTCGCAGCGAAGTTCATCATCATGAGGAGGATCGTCATGATGGGTTACAACAAAAGATGAAATCTCTTTCTCCTTGGTCTTCTGACCACACAGATGGTTCATGTGGCTCTCATCTGAAGAAGAAACTTCAAGATTGACCGAACTTTCATGAAGCAAGACTTCATGAGGAACTGTCTGTTGAAGACCTTAAAAATTAATGTTCCTGTTATTGAGAACTGAGGGAGTAGAATCTTGAATTCCAACAGATAAATGTCTGAGGGCTTCAAGAACTCCAGCATCGAGCAAGGCCTTGTTGCAGATTGGCCTTTGATCTCCTGACTGTGCTGGGAAGATCTTTTTCTTAGATGCCTTCTTACTCACTTTAGAAACCACTTGTTGACGAAAGTGGTTACTCTGAGCAGGTGTATGTGCCTGATCAGGAAAGATGGTCAGGTTAGGCTGATGATCTCCACTCAAATCAGGTGTATGTGCCTAACTTGGTTGTCCGTTTGATATGGGGGAGTATGCCCCATAACCCTCTTGGACTGGAACAGATGTGTGTGTCTGTTCCGGAGTGAATCGTTGATGTGTCACTCCATTGCTAGGGATAGATTTATGTGTCTGTCCCTGAGATGATGCTGAAGCTGTTATGATATCCTGGCAAGCAACCAGAATATGAGCAGGAATTTGCTTTTTCTCTTTCACCATTGACAAAATATGTTTAGTGACTTCAGCCGCCGGAACGGGGTTATACGTCCATTCCGGGCTTGGAGTAGGTGTATGTTCCTGCTCCTGTCCTCCTTTTCCTGTCAGTGAATCCTGAAAGTACTCAAGTGTGGAGGCAGAGAGTTGAGTCTGCCACCTGTTTGTCGTCGGGGCTTTCCGACTGACTTCTCCGTGCGCTACCGAGAGAAACTATTGGTAGGCTTGATTAGTATTAGCAGGTGTATGTGCCTACTGATTATACTTCGCCAAATCCGGTTGACGAGATCCATCATATGTAGTCAGACGAGCCTGCTGACTAACTGGTGATGTATAAGCAGGTGCATGTTCCTGCCTATGGTACTCCGCCGGAATTGCCTGGCGGGATTGGCTTGATGCTGCCAGACGAGTCTGCTGGACAGCGGAATTAAAACGGACAGGTGTGTGTGCATGTTCGTTATTTGCCACCAAGTTAGGTTGGTGGACTTCTCCGGAGATGGCAGGGATGACAACCTGCCCATTGTTAACCGGATTCCGTCTATGGCGGTTCATCTTGCCTGCTCGGGTTCGAGGAACCTGAGCTGAATGCCTGGAGTCGGTACCCTCATCATGTTGAGGGCGCACTACCGCACGAGTCTGGCGGCGATTGTTGATGGGAGCCCTTGAGAAGGACTCCAGTCTTTTTGAATTAAGGTCCTGCGGGACCTGCTCATTCACTTCCTCAGAGTAAGGGAGTGAATGGAAATTGCATTCCGGGGATAACGACCCGAAATGGTTGGAGTTGGTAGTCAGCACCGCCTGCTTCTTGATCGATGGTCGCCGTTGTCCGGACGACCAGGTAGAGTTGTTAACTTGGAGGGCTTGACGAGCGGCCTCCAAGGTTGGGATAGTACCGTTGCGACGGTATTCCTTAACCAGTGCATTAGAAACCCAGCGTTGAAGACGCTGAGTTGGTGATGTCATCCTCAGAGCGGAAGACGTTCCAGCAGGAGTAGTAGTATTGGTTTTCACAGCAGCAGACCTCACAGTAGAGGTGTTCACAGCAGCAGTATTCACAGGGGTGAATTTAAGGAAATCCATTTTGCGGAAGATCTTGAGAAAAGAGTTCATGTTCCATATAACAGACATAATCAAGATGAATCCATCCACTGCATCTTTTGGATGCTCATATGTCAATGATTGCTTTGTTGGCCCAAGGGGCCTAACAAATAAGAAGAATATCAGTTTAACATGGTTATGGATTCACGTCGGGTTCACCATTTTTGTTTACGCACGGAATCCGGGGATGACCTCCTGGACGGGAGATTCAAACGTTCCGATCGGTTTCTAACGGGTTTGTTCGTAGAACCGGAAACATCCAATGATTCCACATCCGTTTGGACCTACTTTCCAAAGGTAGGCGCTCATTAGCTTGTGGGCTCATGAGGCTTAGGAATTTGCATTGGTCAAGAGGATGGGAGGTCGGACTCATCACACCTTTTTGAGGGGAATTATTGTCTACTCCGGGACTCTCTTTATAGATTTAAGTTATGTTCGTGAATCCTTATTATATTACCAAGTATAAAATGAGCTTTCCATAAGTTTTAACAATCAATGATTAAATATGAAAGAAATTTAGAGAATCTTTTATATGTATTCGAGGTTCTTCATCAATAGAGAATCATCTATATCTGTTTAGAGATTCTTGGTCAATGGTATCCTTTAAAACATTTATATAAAAGTCTCTTGGTCATTATGACGACCAGGCTGGTTTTAAAGCCACTCAGTGGGGCACATGAAGTTTATCGTCATTCAGAAGGACAAGGATTATTTCAAAGTTGGGATCGAACCCATAAATGGGCTACCTACGTATCCTTTGTTTTGGAAAAGGAATCAAAACCCACGTAGTTCGAGTAATGGAGTATGATGTTTATGATTGATGGCTCAAAGAAGAATGTCATAATTACTTTTACACTCTAAGATCATGTGAGTCATGCTCGGTTTGAGAAACAAGAGGCATTGGTAAAAATTAGACAATTGTGCCATGAAAGATGCAATCATAAGAAATTGTTTGGGGATTATGTATGTATGACTGCCCAAATAGATGAAGGTTTAGGATTTACTTTTAGGGAGAAAATCCAAGAACAGGGTCCATAAAGGTATATGTGCTTTATGGAGATTTGAATACTCTAATCTTGGGGCTTATTCCTAAGGAGGATGCCCAAATTAGGAGGGGATTTATGATTGGGTTTTACTCCTGAAAAGGAAACCCAAAATTTTGACTGGGACTTACTCCTAAAAAGAAGGCCCAGGTTAGGGGACTTGGGGCTTACTCCTGAAAAAAAATCCCAAGATTATGACTGAGTCTTACTCCTAAAAAGGAGACCCAGGTTAGGGGACTTGGGGCTTACTCCTGAAAAGGAATCCCAAGATTATGACTGAGTCTTACTCCTAAAAAGGAGACCCAGGTTAGGGGACTTGGGGCTTACTCCTGAAAAGGAAGCCCAAGATTATGACTGAGTCTTATTCCTGAAAAGGAGACCCAGGTTAAGGATTCTCTCATCTTAAAGGATGAGGTTAAATGAATGAACTCTTAATCTTTGGTGACACAAGGAAATTTTAAATCACTAGGTTTTGAGAGATATTCCACAGAATTTCTTTCAGATAAGGTAGTCAAATCAAGAAATCATGCCATAAATGGCTTTGAAGAGTGTCTTGAAGACTGAATCTTGAAAAGGAAAGGTGAAATGGCTTAAGAGGGGAAAATGGGCAAGATGGGCACCCAAAAAAGATAGGGGCGCGCAAGTCTTTCAAGGCGCGCAAGTCTTCCGTGGGCGCGCAAGTATTGGTCGCGCAGGTATACCTACGCGACACATGGTGTACTTGCACGATTTTCAACCAGCATTGAAATACTTGAGCGACTCTTTTTTAAACCCTTTTAGAATTTTCTTGAGGTTCTTCCAGAAAAGGGATGCGCAAGTTATATTGAAGTAAATAGGTCGGATCGCAAGTGTTTGATAAGTTTCAACACTTAGGCATTCCTTCTTCTCTTTAGATCTTCCATTCTAGGCAAGAAATTACCTTAGAAGTGTTCTGGAAGCTTTGAGAAGAGACATGGGCGTCGGGAGCTTCAATCCGAGTTTCTGGAAAAAGATCCTTTCGAATGGGGGGCCCACAGGGTCTATTTATAGGCAAAAGAAGACCTCGGGCGGTTACCGGGCGGTTACCACTTAGGCCGCGCAAGTCACTTGCGCGACCAATAGCGCCGCACAGGTGTACTTGCGCGGTAGTGGTATAACTTGCGCGGTGGAGTTGATATTGATCCTTTGTTCATGCCTTTGTCGATTTTTGATGTTTTTTTCTTTTAAAGGATGAATCACTTTCAGCTCAGATATTCCCTTTTCCGATCATTAGATTCTGTGACGAAAGGAGCGTCAATAGTAATGAATTCTCTTATGCTGGGTTCTTCCGAATTAAAACATTTTTAATCCTCTTGTATAATGGTTTGAAGGGTTTTATTGATATATTATAGAAACATATTCTTGTTTATAACACCTTATATGATCATTTTATAACATCATTTTACCAATTTATTAATAATATTTTGTTACATCAATTGTTTCAGGTGCGTTCTTTACATGACTTCAGTGGTTGGTTTGTAGAGGGTTTTCTTGTCGTATGGAAGGGAAAATCTAGATGTGGGATATAATACTGTTAATATGTTTCCATAATATTATATTATGTCATAAATCTTTTTGATTATATGATTTTAGGATGATTCCTTAGAAAAATAATTAGTGATATTCACTTAGATCATTTTGGCGGTTCATTGATAATCACGAATTTGTTTGATCATATACCTTTAATAGTATCTATATAAGTTAATTACAAATCATTAGATATGTAATATTATGAAAATTTAAAAATATTTTATACATTAAATGGATTTACTACAATGTTTTATGGATGTAAATGTAATTGAAGATATATAATCCACGATGTCAGTAAATCGACACATAACGAACAATGTTTTTATTTTTAGAATAATAGGAAGAGGAGAGGAATAATGATGATGAATTATTCCATAACCATTATAAAATTCCATAATATATACAATAATAAAGATTTAATGACTCTGGGATAAGGGGGAAGGAGATAGTATATGAAAAGAAAATAATTGAAATGAAAACACAAGAAAATTAAAGAGGATCTTTACCTCTTGATTTATTCTCCCTGAGATCATCCCTAAGGCCTTCACTTTTGTAATTTTGTTGAGACCAGTTGTCGTGGATGAGGGGAAGATCCTCGGGTAGGGGATTTTTCAGATTTTAGATAACGCTCAAATCTTGAGAGGTGTGATAGGAGGAGGTGTGAGGGTGGTATTTATAGTGAAATTGATAGTTTTTTAATTAATTATAAAGGACATATTATTAGTGGTATTTGAAAAACCATGGGTTTTCCCCATGTTTTTTCTGATTTTATTAAACACATAAGAATCCTTATATTATATTTTAACTATCAATAGTGAAACAAAATGATTGCATCAATATTAGAACATTATGGGGTCATTAAATGCCTAAAAACATAAAACATTATTTCCACTATTCACCAAAATTTCAACTATCTTAGAAAAATACAAAAAAAACCACATCCATTTATCATTGTGTAAAATTAGAAATTAAACTCCATTTTTTAAAAAAAATTTTCTAAATATGATAAAAATAATTTTTAAATAAAATCAAATTTTATTCAAAAAAATAACAATTTTAAAACTATAATTGATTTAACGTCACATTGAAAAACTAATCAAGATCTAATTATCGTATAAACATATGAATATTAAAATATAATACCGTTTACTATTGATAAGTTTCATATTACTATTCATAAGGGTATGTTAATATTTAGAAAAAATATAAATTTGTTTCTATTATATTCCATTTAACATTCTAATCAATAATTTAGATATCCTTTTTTGAAATTAAAATCATAGAATCCAAAAAATTATGTTTAATGGATGGTTTATAACAATCTACTTAAAAATCAGTTTCATTGTGTAGATATTTTTGGTTTCATGAATTTCAATTTATTTATTAAAACATTGGGTTGTTACAATAACCATGAAATAAAAAATTTATAGAATAATTGTAAAAATACTTTGAATTTTTTTTAAGAAGCATGTCCATGAAAGATAAATCTTCCACAGTGGATACATACATATAATCAAATCTAAATAATAATAACATTGTAAAACTAACCCGTACATTAAGTATAATTTCCTTAATTCATATATCAGTCACATGTATAATGGTTTAACTAATTTTATTAGTTTATACAAGAACAATAGTAATATTTATAATATCATATATGATCCCTTTATATCATCTTATTAATAGTTTTTAAAAATATTTCATTTTTACCCTTCTTTTAGGTGTTAACTATTTCATTTTCTTATTCATGTTTTTTCATATAAGTCTATGTTATTATGTATAGGATTGAGTAATATCATCTCCATAGTTATATTAAGGTAATATATATCATATTTTATTCATTATATACATTTATAAAATCATTTTTGAATGGTGAACATGGATATTCAATCACATCACAACGTGGATAGGATAGATCATACATATGCATGGGCAATGAAATCATTCCCTTAATTATAATAGGATAAGGAATTGGATGGTAAATATATATTTTTAGATAATTAATATCATTTTATAATATTATATATATCTATCACTTCCATCATTATACCCATCTAGGTAATGTAGTGATGATAAACAGTTTACACCACGGTGTAGAGACGATAAGTCGTATGTACGCACATGTGGTCCATTTGTTTTTATAGGATAGAAAATATATGAAATATGGTTGTTACATAATCATAATAACATTTAATTATATAGGTGATACATGATTTAATACTTTAGAATGGAAATGACACATGAAGATGAAATAGAATAAGAAATATCCTCGAATGAGTCAATAAAAATGGTTACCTATTCCTTGATAAAGTTCTATTAGATCGCCTCTTAGGGACACTAGGGTTGGACTTTTTAGAAGATCATAACCTATAGATTGTGGATAAATAATTTTATAAGATTCATTATTTGGGGATGGTCATGGTTTAAGGATCAATGTCATGTGAATTAGTGGGGGAGGGTAAGCAATTTTATAATTTATTTGAGGGGTACTTTTGAAATTTATCAAAATATTAATTTATAATGATTTCCATATAAATAAAAATACCACAAAAATTAAAACTATTCAGATATACGATGGGATAAGGTTTTTATATCACCAAATAATATATTTTAGAAGAAATATTTATTTATTGTATAGATTATCATATTTATTAACCCTTACATATCATAAAATCATAACTATGATAATAAATTATTAAATTATAAATGGTTTTAATTTTTTACTTTTATGATGTAAATTGCACAATAAATGAACTATTAATAACATTTTAGAACATATTATAAATAGTTTTTCATTTTTAAATATGAAATATTATAGTTAAAAAATTCAATAAAATATTATTTTGATAAAATATGATTAATTTTAATGTTAATGCTATTCATATAATAGCCCAGTCTTAACGTACATTAATATTACATAATTTTGTGTAAAATTTCATATATTACCCAAGAAAACACACCTAAATACCATATTATATTATTTCTATTGGAAACACGGAACAAATACTTTTAACTCGGTGAAATATCATTAATGTTTCCCACAATGATCTCCCCCTTAGAAATTCTATATAAAACCCTTTCTTCATAACCTGGGGATGGGAAACAAAAAAAATAGTATGAGATCAAAATCCTTACCAGGGTAAATAAATTAAATTTGTTATCATATCATGAAAATAACACTATCATAATGTGATCACGATAATTGGAATGTCATACCCTACATATGAATGATCATAACCTTGAATCATGGCACACTGATTTGCAGTTCCTAAGATAGAAATCCTAATGAAATCAAAAAAATAAACCATGAAATAATAACATGGTAGTAAGAAATGGAGTTGAATAATACAAATAAGAATATAAAAATCCTATATCAAATCAACCTTCCAAGACCTTTGTCACATGTAATTCATTGGATAAACACCCGCAAACCAACTTCAGGCATGAGATGTTGTCTCTTGTACCCTTTTATTTTAGGAATGGGATACCCTCCCATTTACCCTCTTATTTTGGGATTCGGATGCCCTCTCATGTACCCTCTGATCTCATAAAATATTTATCATTACCCATTTCATTAGAGGGAGATATTGGTCCCACTCTTCACATAATAAAAATTATACATTTGTTGACACACTAACATAAATGATTCATCATATCAAAACCCATGAAAATCAATGTGTTTTGTAAACATCATTCCATCATAACATAAACCATGTAAGGAAATAGAATTCATAAATATTATTCCAAAATTATCATAAACCAAAAAATAATAATATGGATATCAAACTAAAAAAATATCTCCATTAAAACATAAATAAAATTTGAGATGTTACATGTAAATAATTCTTCTTTAAAATATTTTTTCCTTGAAAACATTTGGATTTCATAAAATTCCACACAATTTCAAAAGATAATATTTTATTTTGAAATTAAAATTTATTCCAATAAAATATTCTTTAATGAATTATGGTATCAATAATGTAGAGGCCCGAAGCTTGACGTACATGGACATTACATTACATTTGCGGAATACTTGGTACATAACAAAAACACACACACAAGGATCGTAATAGTTTAGTATCTTTGGAAACTCGGAACATAATCTTCTAATCGTGGTGAAAGATCTTCAATATCTCCCATAAATATCTTCCCTTTTTTTTTACCTAAAACCCTTTTTTATATCCTGGGGAAAAGAAAACATAAAAGGGTGAGCTCAAATGCTCAGTAAGGGTAAACAAAAGAAATATCAATCACATCATATACACAAGCACATAACTTTTTGAAATCTTAACCTGCAAAAGAGATCATAATTTCATAACATGGGATAAATCATGGCCGTGAAATGTAATCACAATAATCATAACTTAAAACATTAAACTTTGTGGAATTCACACATAATCATAGAGAATCATTTCTTGTTAGTCAAGACTCATTGCCAAGACTATCTTAGTGGACAAAGTCCCTTTCTTAATCGAGTAACCCTCGTTTCAGTCCTGTTTCACTGAACCGGTATAACCTACCATTCCAGCCATGTCTATCTCATGAGATATAAAATCTTTACCCAATTAATTGGAGGGAGATATAGGTCCCACCCATCTCATAATTATACCATTCTTATGTGTTCCACAAAATCATAAATCATACATCATTGCATACCCCATGTAATACAAATGGGAATCTTAAACATCATGACATCATAAAACAATTCATATAAGATAAAGGAATTCATAAAAATAATTCCATCACAAAATAATAAAATCAATGTAATAATAGGGATAAAAATATAACCCTTTATTATCTTAGATGGAAAATAATTTTGATAAAACACTTGAACTCCATCCTTGAGGAAAATATCCTTTCTGCTTCAAAAACACTTTTCCTTTCTTAACATGTCGTAAAATCATAAACTAAAAGAAGTTGATTAAAAATAAACTTTAAAACTTGTAAAGGAAGTTTCTTGGAAATAATGTTTTAAAAATCCATTCATTCCGTATAAGTTAAAAAAAACATTCTTCGTACTTTTGTCGGAAAAGTCAAAAAGTACCTCGTACGAAAAATGACAAAAGATTCCTTTCATATCTTTTACTAAAAACTCACCAAAGGGTAAAATTGGATTTAAAAAAATTGTAGGTGGATGTAAATAACATTTCATATTGAGGAAACATGGATTTGGATGATAAAATACACCCCAGTAAATGCCAAAGTATATACAATCTCGGATAAAAATGAGATTGTGATATTTCCCTTACCTTAGGTCTGATTTGCTTCGTATGTGTCCGAACCTCCTGTATAATGATTTAAATAATGTCATTGACTTATTACAGAATCATATTCACTGTTATGATATCATATATGGTTCACTTATGACTTTATATTACCCGTTCTTTTGTAAATTCCATGTTAAAGAAGCGTTTTGGGTAAAATCGTTTCATTTATCGTAGGTGTTTTGACTTGTTATTCTTGACAATATTATTACTTATATCATGATTTACTTACTTCCAGAATATAAAATATGATTTATATATCATATATATTCAGTATATATATATATATAAGATAGATAAATGAAATGAAAAACACCGTTCATGGAGACGGTAGTCCGTACGTACGCATGAACGCTGTTTTCCTTTCCTTATTGTCTTGAATGGAAGTAAGTAGATGACATACATATACATATATACATAAATCCAGTAGCTTTATAATGTCATATATTTCATTATTATTTCTTATATATACTTTTTAATCATTCTTAAATGGTTAACGTGGAGAATGAATCTCATCGCGTCGTGGAGACGGTAGTCCGTACGTACGCACAAGCGATGATATCGTTCCCATGGTCGTGGAATTGTGTTGAAGTGTATGTATACTATTTCAGTATCAATATCACTTTATAATAATCATATATAGTTACTCATTACACCATTATACCAATCCAATTAAGGTGGAGACGGAAAATATATTACACCACGGCGTGGAGACGGTATTCCGTACGTACGCACGCGCGGTGATTTCATTTTTCCGTAGGATGGATAGAAGGTGAATTAGAGTTGTTTCATATTTATAATAACATATCAGTATATAAGAGATACTTATGTTATTACTTTATCATGAAACAACTAAAGAAGAAGAATTTGAAGAAGAAAGAAATTGAAAAGATCGGTAATGGATATTACCTCTTCTTTGAAACGCCTCTTTGAATCCTCCACTTAGGGAACTAAGATTGGTCTTTGAAGAAGACCAGGACCTCTAGGATTATTCTAGGGAAGTGGAAAAGGGATTTGGGCAGGGTTTGGCCGAGCTTGAGTGCTCAAATTGGTGTGAGGAGGAGGGGGAGGAGATACCCTTTTATAAGGGAGGAGAGGGGCACCTTAGGATTATCTCAAAATATTATTTTATGTTAAAGTCAAAATCGTTTTATAATGGTTCCAAAGGGTCTTATTTAGAAGCTAAAGTGGGGATGGGTTGCAATCCTATCAACAAATAGGATTTATAGAAGTTTAGGTTATTATTTTAACCTTATCAATTAGATTTAACTTTAAGTTAAATAATTTAACTTTTACCGTGTCTTTTTGTTTTCTTACACTATATGGTTAATACACTTACTATAACATGCCAAACGAATCCCAAATTGTTTATTATTAATATATATATCCTTATCTAAGTCATTTGGCCGAACCTTAGATTTTTAGGAATAAAATACCAATTAATAATATAATATTTGATTTAAAAACTATTTTGTGTCAATTTTGACACTATTTGATATATGATTTTTGTGAAAGTCATAACAGAATTATATGTTCGAAAAAAGTTGATTAAATCAACACTAATATATCATAGTAACCTAGAAAATTAGTTTAATTCATAAAAAGTCTCAAATTACATTCATTTGAGCATTTATAACATCAATTATGTTAATATTTCTTTAAAAGGGTAATTACTGCATCATCGTTGTGTCATAAATAAATTAATTTATTTAAAGTCTAAAAATTATAAATAAAATATAATTATGTAGGAAATTTTTTTAGCTTTCTAATGAATATTTATAGTCGAATTTATCTTATGTATAACCCCATATTAAAAAAATTTTAGTTATTAAACTGTGATTTTAACTATTTTAACTATTCATTAAATAAAATAATATTTAATGTCATAATCTAATCCAAGTGGACCTAAATGGTCATATTATATTCATAAGGTTGTTTTTGGTCGAATTACACTTATCCAATAGAATTAGGACATGTGTTAGGGTAATAGTAATATCATATTTACCTTTAGTTACCCTATTTACTATTAACCGTGGTAAAAAAAAGTAAAAAGTTACTATTCACCAAAAATTATTTTCATCTCATTGAACCACATTTTAGTCCTTGATATTAACCGTGTCTGTCAGATTTTCGAAATTTCATTCACAGAAGCTGTAAAGTTATGTTTTATGCATAATTCACTTTTTAACCTACCACTTAGTGGTTTCACTATTCATCAAAAATTGAAAGTTTTCAGAAAAATGCCAAAATTTCATCCTAAGCTATATTTCATATTCCGAATTCAAAAATGAAGTCTATTTTACCAAATTCATAACATATAAATTGCATTAATTAATTTTATAATTAAATCCCGCTGTTAAAACAAATAGCGTCTTTTTAAGAAACAATATCTATCAAAAGATTGACACTTGATTATGTCTGGTTTAAATGTGAAATTACATCCAATGACCAATATTGTATTAAATTGTAAAAATATATTCTAAATATACTTTAAAACCACTCAAATTAATGATTTATCACTATTAATTATTTCTATTAAAAAAGTTGTTTTTAATTATAATTTATTAATTTTCACTATTCATCAGAATATGAAAGTTATCCGAAAAGTACCAAAATTTTACCTTAGGCTAAATTCGATACTCCGAATCCAAAAATGAAGTCCATTTTGAGAGCTAAAATTTCTAAAATTTAAAAAGTGGTTATTACTATTCATAACGGCTAGTTTTAATAATATTTTAATAGCATATCGTTGTTTCGTGAAACTCAGTATTACGTACTACACATGTTATCGAGGAAGGTTGTGATTGCGTGTAATGCAAGGCAAGTCAAGGATGCGTGTTGTGCAAGCTCCTTTTTGTGTTGCGTACAACACAAGACATTAGTGAAATTAAAAAGAATATTTTTCATAAAATCTTGGGCTGTTACAAATAAGCCATAAAAATACATTCATATTCTATAAGTTAAAAACCATTCTTCTTATACATTTTCTAGAAATTTCAAAAAGTACCTCATTCCAAAAATGATAGAAATTAGTATATTCAAGCCATTTAGTAAAAATAAAAATATGTGTAAATATTAATTTAAATATTCATCGGAGAATTGTAAAACCCATTTTTAAAACATTTTAAAAAAAACACGGATGTGGAATATAAGTATTCTCAAACAGATATTTAAAATTATAAAATCACAAATATTGATTAGAATTTGAAATAAATATTTATCACATTAAAATCAAAAGAATAGTATACCCCATGAAATAAAAAATACATTGCGTATATAAAAATACTATAATATTATTGAAAAGGATCATAAAATAAATTAATTTAAATTATATATGTACACCCCAAGGTTTTAAAAATCAATAAAATTATTGAAACTTTGTTTTAAGTAGATATTTATAATCATCCTTTAATCAAACTTTAGCAGCATCAATGTTTTGAATTTCTAAAAACTGTCATTTACAATTGTGTGATATAAGTTATTTAGAGACTGATGGAACCAACTTTTTTTAGTGAATATTAATATATCTTTATGAATATTAATATGGATAGTAACGTGAATCTAATTAATGGTAAATTTTATTATTAATTCATTTTCTTAAGTCTTTAATATAATAAAATTTTGGATAATTTATCAGTGTTATATAAAAGCAGTTTTAGTTTCAAAATTGTTAATTTCTAAATTAAGTATGATTTTATTTAAAAATTAAATTAATAATATTTAGAAAATTATACTCAAAAAATTTATTTTAATTTAGAAATTTACACGTCAAAAAATGGTTAGGGGGAATGATTGTGATTTTTATAAAATAGTTAATTTTTGGATGAATAGTAAAAAAGTTGTTTTGAGTTTCAGTGTCTTAATGACGTCATTATTGATTTAATAATGATGTAATAATTCTGGTAGACATGTTTATAGTTAAATAATATATGATGTGTCTTAATAGGCTTATTCAATGGGTAAATACCATGGTCATGCCCATGGTTTTGCAAATACCACTAATGAGGTGTCCCTTTGAAATTATTAAAATAATCCCTCACATTTGCTATAAATACCAACCCATTCCTTCAATAACTTTTTTAAAATAACTTCCTCATTGAATATATAGCCTTCTTACCTCCATAGTAGCCAACCACTAGTTTCCTCAATCCTCAAGGTCCCATCATTCATGTTCTATGAGTTACTCTACAAGGTAATTAAATTTTCAATTTCATCTTTTTTCTATTCTAGTTATCTTTTATGTGGTATAACATTCAAATTTCCATAACATGTTCTTATTTATTTTGTATTAATTATTTAATATGTTTAATGATTCCTTTTTTAATTATTGACCCCTTTTCCCTCTCTTTTTAATAATTTCTAAAATCACTTTGCATAGTTGGTAGGCTGGCAATTTTTGTAATGGATTTCGTAATTATTCATTTATTTTGAGTTCCTTTATTTTATTATTCATTCCCCATATCCTCTAACCCAAGAGGCATGAATTATATAGAAATAATTTATATTTTTGAAGTTGTAATGTTCATGGAAAATTCATTATCATTCTTCCTCTCCTCTCGCACTTATTTAAGGAATAAAAATATTGTCTTTGTTGTGTCTAATTACCGACATCATGGATGATATGATTTCAGTTTGCATTAATTATTTCATGTTTTTTCATTTAACCATTTTTATGGTTGAAACAGGTAATAATATATAAGTTATTATTCATATGGGGTTTTGGAATTCTTTTTTACTAATGGTTTTAATTTATAAGAAAAAATGAGGTTGTAATTATCCAAGAACCACTAAAATGATCAATACGAACATCGTTAAGGATTTATCTTATAAATATTCATCATTTAAAACATAAAAATGATAAATTTTATAGATTAGGATACTTTATATATTTAGATACCATTCCATTCCAATTCTCTTGTTTCACTTCCAATTGAAAAGAACAATCCATCATGAACCGATCGTGAAAATCGGGTAAAGAACTCACCCAAAACAGTGCAAGGAACAAAATACTAACAATTAAAGGGTAAAATTATGTAATTTAGTGATCATATAATGACTGATAAATAAAGATATGGTTCTTTATTATATTAAATACACTCTTCCAACGATTATACAAGACGATTAAATGAGTTGGAAGTAAGACAAACCTGAGGTAAGGGAATTCTTAACCCGGTTTTCATTCTTTTGTTTAAACTTATACTATATTCTTTATGTGGTATTTAAATTGTTTATGTGAATAATTATGATTATAATATGTGTAATTATGTGTATTTACAGTTTATATACATATTCCATCCAGTCAATAAAGACTCCCATCTATTATATGGTATTTGTAAGGGGAATCAAGACATGAATTCCATCCTATGGGTTAACCTTCTACATCATTATTTATGTGGTATTAAATTTGATAGAATGATGGTTTTTGTTATTATTATGTTTAATTATGTCTAATTATAGTTTTTATACATATTTAATCCACTCTATTAAGTCTTTATTCAATTATAATATATATGTAAGAGGATATTCATTTTAAATCCTCCTTTTAAATTCTATTTTACAAAATTCAAAAGAAATGTTTTTATTCTATTTTTCTTGTTGTTTGATTATGTACTGGTTCATGGGAATTTTTTATGATGAAGTGTGGAAGCTATATCTCCCTAAAATTCGTTTTTTATGTGTATGATTGAGGTTGGTCGTATGGTTACTCCAAGTGTAACTGTGATGGTTACACAAATTGTAAGGTATCCATTAGGGTTACAAATTATAAGGTAGCTGAGAAGGATAAAATATTGTGTATGTAATTCCCCAAGAAACATTTATGATTATATTTATGTTCTCATGTTTTTTGAGGATATTTTTTATATCTCATGATTCACAATGTAATTCTATATGGGTGACAAACATGTCCTGTGAAAATGTTTTGATGCATTATAAGTATTCATGGACGAATGTTCTCTTTTGTTCTTTTACATACCTTAATGATGTTTTTGTTCCCATCCAATGTTTTTATAGAATTAGTTAGAAAGGATTTAAGGATATGAATGAAAAATAATGAAGCTGTGTTAAATGTTTGAATAATTGTTAAAGAAATCATGTTTTATGCTTTCATGTTTTATATTTTGAAAAAAAGGAAACTGTTTTCACAATATCCACTTTGTAATAATTTATAAGGTTATAAATGTATTATGTACCAATTATTTAAATATCTAAACATGAAAAGATATGCAATGTAAAAGGAAATTATTTCTTTTCTAAAATCCATATTATGTACTGTAATAAGGATGGGTCCTTATTGTTGGTATCAGAGGATTAATTAGATATATTTAGGGGTTAAGATGATGTTAATAGAATACGGTAAATTATTTTTACTCTATGTTTAATTTCAAATGTTATAGCATTTAAATATTACCATGATGATTTTTATAATATATGTTTGGTCAGAATCATTATCCACAGAAGAAACAATGAAGCTAAAGAAGAGAGGCATCGACAGAACGACATCCTTCCGAATCTGTAGCCCAAAATGGTAGGTATTAGAACCGAGCAGTTTGTGATAGTAATGGCTCATCTAACACAATAAATTAATTGTGGTGGAATCCATGCAAGAGAATAAGCATATTTTCCACAAAGGAACATGAAAAATTGTGGGTCATTTTTTGAGAAAACACCCTCCTTATTTCAATGGATATTCTGACCCAGTAGCGACTGATGTATGGATTAAATCCCTTGAAAAGATATTATATGTTATGGGATGTTTATATAATCACAATGTAATTATTTTAATTTATTGTTTTGAAGGTGAATCTAATCAGTGGTGGTCAATGGTAAAGAATATTAGGGATGGAGAAGATATTTATGCCTTATAGTGGGATGAATTTAAAAGTCTTTTACTTGAATTTTTTTTTCCATAGGTGGTGTGACTTGGGATTGAGAACCAATTCCTGAATTGAGGAAAAAGGAGGAAAATTTAGAGGTTGTGTATGAAGGAAAATTCACCCCACTGGTGAGGTATGCTCCCAATCTTAGTATGGATCTTGATAGAAAAATTAAATGTTTTTACAGATGATTTATGCCAAGGTATCGAAGGGTGTTGGCCTCCCGTGAATTCAAATGATACGAGAAACTTGTCTGATCTACTGATTCAGTAGTGATTGTGCTTGTGGATGATCATGTGAATTTTGGAAATAATGAGAAGAAGAGTTATAGATGGAATGTGATGGGTAAGAATCAACCAAAGAAATATTATGGTAAGAAAATCCACTTTTCAGTTTGTGAAAAGTGTGGAAAGAAACACCTTGGGGAATTTCATAGTAAAACGGGGAAGTGTTTTAATGAGGTAAGTTTGGACATATGGCATGAGATTGTAATGAAAATAAACCTATGGATAATCATGATAAGCAAACAGTAAAGTGTTTTAAATATGGAGATATGGGTCACTATACAAATTCCTCCCCAAAGAGAGATCCAAATGATGCAAAGAAGCCAAATTACCAGAAGAAAGGTGTAGTGAGATCTTTTGTGACTAGGTCAGCAGATGTCAGTCCATCCAAAAAGTTGGTATCATGTACTATATTCCTTTACTCTGATTTTTTTTTCAGTTTTGTTCGATACAGGGACTAAACATTCATTCATCTCTGAGAAATTTTCCAGTAAATTGGAACTATCAACTCAACAAATGAGGCTGAAACTTGTTGTCAAAATATAAATGAAAAATATTATAGGAAAGAAGAATTATATTAATATTTCTATTGTGTTCTATGGAATGAATTTACCTAAAATCCTTTTTGTTTTACACTTAGTTAAGTTTGATGTTATTCTAGGAATGGATTGGATTTCTGTTTATCATGTTGTGATTGTCTGTAGAGCTAAAGAAGCTGTTTTTCAGAAAGGGTTTCAGTTCGTATACAAGAATAAACCCATAAAATTGATACCATATTATAATGCTGAGAAACTTTTTAATGATAGAAATGAAAGTTAATTAGTTCATATTATTAAAAAAGGAAATGTTCATATTGATGAATTGCCTATGGTAAATGAATACCTTGATGTTTTATCTGATGATTCATCCATTGTCATACCTAATCGGGAAGTCAAAGTCACAATTGAATTAGTTCCATATGAAAATCAAATTTCCAAACCCCAAAATCGTATGGCTCAAATATAGCTTCTTGAATTGAAAAATTAGTTGTAGGATTTTCCTGATAAAGGCTAATTTCATCCTACCACTTCACCATAGGGAGATCCTATTTTGTTTGTTAAAATGAAATATGGTTCCATGAGACTTTGCAATGATTATAGAGCTTTGAATAATATCACTGTTAAAAACATGTTTCCATTTATTTACATCGATGACATGTTTGATTAGCTCTAGGGAGCTCGGTACATTTCTAAGATTGACTTGATATTAGGATACCATCAAATGAAGGTGAATGAGGTTGAATTTCCGAAAACATTCTAACGTACTAGAGATGGTCATTATGAATTTGTTTTCATGAAATTTGAGTTAACTAATTTACATTATGTATGAATGAATCTTATGAATAGAATATTTCACGAGTTATTGGATAAGTTTGTGGTTGTGTTTATTTATTACATTCTAGTATTTTCTAAAAATAAAATGAGCATGAAAAACATCTAAGGGTCATTTTACAAACCATAAAATAAAATACACTATATGAAAAATTTTGAAAATGTGATTTTTGGTTACAATAGATTTATTTTCTTGGGAACATTGTAAATAAGGATGGAATAACTGTTGATCCTTCCAAAATAAAAGTAGTCAATGAATGGACTAGAGAAAAAAATGTTATAGAGATTTTTAGTTTTCTTGGATTGGTGGATTATTACTGACGGTTTGTTAAGAATGTTGCATGGTTATCTAGACTGATAACTATGTTAACACGAATAGGGGTTAAATTTGACTGGACAAAAGAATTCGATGTTTGTTTTCAAGAAAAGAAGAAGAGATTGGTGAATGCTCTAGTTTTGGACTTTCATTCCCAAAATGGTGAGTCTGTCATCTATAATGATGCTTCTTTGAAGGGACATAGTTATGTTTTGATGCAAAATGATTTGGTAATTGCTTATGCTTCAATAAAAATTAAACCTCTTGAGTTAAATTATCCCACACATTATTTTGAATTGGTAGATGTGGTTTTTTCATTGAAAATTTGGATGCATCATTTATACGGAGTCAAATGTCAAATATATACGAACCATAAATGTCTTAATTATATATTCACTCAGAAGTAATTAAACATGATGCATAGATGATTGATTTAAATTATAAAGGATTATTATTGCACGATCAAATACCATCTAGGAAATGAAAACAAATTGGAGGATGCATTGAGTCCAAAACATCGAGCATCGTTATCCTTGTTACATTTAGAAAATGATACTTAGATTAATGATATGATAAATTTTGGCATATAAGTTGTTGGTGTAGGGAATACATCTATTTTATCTCAGGATTCATTACATTTATTAGTATTAGAAATAATTAATCAAGCGTAGATGGAAGCCCGTGAGCTATAGAAAAAGGTAGAATTTGTCAAAATGGGTAAGTTTCTAGAATTTAATCTTGATAATGATTGTGTTTTAATATTTGGAAGAAGGATGTGTGTGCCTTGTGATTCCCCATTAAAGAAAAACATGATGTGTGAAGTGCATTTTTCTCCATTTTAGTTCATCCTGGATGTACTATGATGTATAGAGACCTTCATGGGTATTACTAGTCGGATGGAATGAAAATAGATATTGCTGATTTTTCCATGAAATGTTTGACATGTCAATATGTTAAAGAAAAAGGACAGTTGCCGAAGGGGATGCTTCAGCCTATTCTAGTGCTAGAGTGGAAATTAGAAAATGTATCCATGGACATTGTGGCAGGATATCCAAAGACATCTTGAGTTAGCAATGTGATTTGGGATATTATTGATCGGCTGACAAAATCTACGCATTTTTCTATATTCGAAATAAAATGTCTTCGGATCAGCTTTCTCGATTGTACCTCAAAAATATTTCTAGGATATATGGAGTTCCTTGTTACATTTTATGGGACAGGGATACTAGGTTCACTTATTACTTTTTGTAGGGACTGTAGAAGTCGTTGGGAACATAATTAAATTTCAGTACAACTTTTCCTCCTCAATCAGATGGCAGACAAAATGAATTATTAAGAATTCAGAGGAAATTTATTGATCTTGTTCAATGGAGTAATAAGGAAGTTGGGATCAAAATTTTTTTTCAGTTGATTTATCTTAGAATAACTTCTTTCATTCCAGTATATAGATGGCACCTTTTGAGGAACTATATGGGAAGCGGTGTCAGACTCCAGCATTTTAGGATGAAGTCGGTGATGGAAAATTGATGAGCCTTGAATTATTTGGGGGAAGAGGCTTATAAAGTGAAGATGATCTAGTAACACTTGAGGAAAACATAGATCTGGAATAAAATTTATGAAGATAATAGAGGAAACGATTCTCTATCAAGGTTTGTGGCCATGATTTCTTTAAAATCTATCCTTGGAAAAGTGTGATGTGTTTCTGTAAAAAAGGGAATCTAAATCCATGGTTCATAGGAACATTTAAAATTATAGAGAATGATGGAATAGTTTCCTCCTGAGTATCTTTTATTCCAAGTTTGTCTCAGGTACACAATTGTTTTCATGATTCGATGTTGTGGAAGTATATATTAGATTCACCACATTTCATGAGCCCAGAAGAAGATCAGCTATAAGAGAACCATTCTTATGCAGGGAAACCATTTCATATCCTTGATCGAAGGGAACATGTATTGTTGAATAATGAAATCCAATAGGTAAAGTATTTTAGGAGAATCCCCATGGTAGAAGAAGCCTTAAGGGAGTATGAAAATTATACTAGGGAAAGGTACCCTCAATTGTTCTAATAGTAAACAAAATTGTGTGGATGAAATTTCTAGAAGGTGGGGATAATGTAACACCCCAAAGTTTTCAAAATAAATTGAATTCTTGAATCATTGTTTAAGTAGATATTTGTAATTATCCTTTAAACATAATTTAGTATCTTCTTTGTTTTGAGTTTCAAAAAACTGTAAAATACAATTGTGTTCAGTAAGTTTTTTTGAGTTCGATGGAACCAACTTTTTTTTGGTCTATATTAACATACCATTATCAATAGTAATATGAATAGTAATGTGACCATAATAAATAGTATTTTTTTATTAATTTATCACTACAAGAAAACTAGCACGAATTGCGTTTCGGGCCGCCGTTTCGCAACGGTTTTTAAAACCACCGCGAAAAAACCGCCGCCAAACGGCAAAAAATAATTATTTTTATTTATTCTTTATTTATTTTTTATTTATTTTTTATTTATATTTTATTTATTTATTATTTTAATTTTATTTGAGGATTAGCGGCGGTTTTTTAAAAAACCGCCGCGAAATAGCGACGGTTTCGGTAAAACCGTCACGAAATGAAATGAAAAAAATAAAAAAACACGAGAAACCCCGAAATCACTAAAACGACCAGACCTTTTGATCTGGGCGTCCGTTGAAGCACCACGACTAGTCAAATCGAAGCTCATGAAGAGATATAGAGGCACATATAATCAAAACCGTGAGACGGTCTAAGGTGTGGAAGATATTAGAATTATAAGAAAGTTGAAAAAAGTTCTCCAAATTCAAACGGCCATAACTTTTGCTCCGGGTGTCCGTTTGGGCTCTACCACATATCAAATCGAGGAGAGCGAAGAGAGCTACGCACAAAGTCTAGACAGTCAATCTTTTGTGGTGTTTTTAGACCCCAAAAACCCCTCTGAAGGCCTCCAAAACCATGTTTCTTTCACCGGTGTCCCGTCGAACTTGTCTTCAATCAGACCTAACTTTTGATCCCCTTGTCAGTTCGGCCTCCTCCACTTGCCAAATCATAGCTCGTTCCATGAGCTTCAGTTCGACTGGTCTCGGCACCCACATGAACTCTTAGATCATATGTTATGGCCTTTTTAGTGGTTCTTGGGTTTGTTATGTTTTTCAATGCCTCGTTTCTAGCACCCGTTCCCCGTCAGCATTTTCTTAAATGGTCATAACTTCCGATCCGCCTGTCCATTCGAACTCTTTCAGATTTCAGGACGAAGATCGTTTCAGGATCTTTGATTTGACTGGTCGTGGGTCTAAAATGGACTCTCGGATCATAAGTTATCTCTGTTAATGTGAGTCCAATGTTTTTGTCTCTTTATGACTGTTTTGACGGGTTTTAACGGTAGCTCCATTTATTACTGTTTATTTGGGATTCCATGAATTGTTATCTTTATCAATGGGTTTTTATGGGTTATTATGATGATTATTTTGAATTATTAAAGAGTTTTCTAAAGTTTTCACGAGTTTTCATGCGATCTCAATCTTTCTAATGCCTCATTCTTCATTTGCTTCTCCATCCTTTTTCATGCGTTTTCATGATTTTTCATCCCTTATGACGTCTTTTCATACTTTTTCATGTGTTTCCTTTATTATTTATTATTTATTATTTATTATTTATAATATACTTTAATTTATTTATTAGTTATTATGTATTAGTTATTATTTATTATTTATTATTTATATTTATTTATTATTTATATTTATTTTTTATTTTTTATTTATTATTTATTATTTATATTTATTTATTAGTTATTAGTTATTATTTATTATTTATTATTTATTATTTATTAGTTATTAGTTATTAGTTATTAGTTATTATTTATTATTTATAATTTATAATTTATTATTTATATTTATTTATTATTTATTATTTACTATTTATTATTTATATTTATTTATTAGTTATTAGTTATATTTATTTATTATATATTATTTATATTTATTTATTATTTATTATTTATTATTTATTATTTATTATTTATTATTTTTTATTATTTATAATTTATTATTTATTATTTATAATTTATATTTATTTAATAGTTATTATTTATTAGTTATTAGTTATTATTTATTATTTATTATTTATTATTTATTATTTATTATTTATATTTTTTAATTATTTATTATTTATTATTTATATTTATTTATTATTTATTATTTATATTTTTTTATTATTTATATTTATTTATTATTTATATTTATTTATATTTTTTATTTATAATTTATAATTTTTTATTTATAATTTTTTATTTTTTATTTATTGTTATTTATTTAATATTTAATATTTAATATTTATTATGTATTATTTAATATTTAATATTTATTATTCATTATTTATTATTTATTATTTATTATTTATTATTTATTATTTATTATTTATTATTTATATTTATTTATTTAATATTTAATATTTAATATTTATTATTTATTATTTAATATTTATTATTCACTATTTATTATTTATTATGTATTATTTATTATGTATTATGTATTATTTATTATTTATTATTTATATCTATTATCTATTATCTATTATTTATTATTTATTATTTATTATTTATTATTTATATTTATTATTTATATTTATTTATTATTTATATTTATTTATTATTTATTATTTATATTTATTATTTATTATTTCTTATTTATATTTATTTATTATTTATTATTTATATTTATTTATTATTTATTATTTATTATTTATTATTTATATTTATTTATTATTTATTATTTATATTTATTTATTATTTATTATTTATTATTTATTATTTATTATTTATTATTTATTATTTATCTTTATTTATTATTTATTATTTATTATTTATTATTTATTATTTATTATTTATTATTTATTATTTATTATTTATTATTTATTTATTATTTATATTTAATTATTATTTGTTATTTATATTTATTTATTATTTATTATTTATTATTTATTATTAATTATTTATTATTCTTTATTCCTTATTTATTATTTATTATTTATTATTTATTATTTACTATTTATTTGTTATTTATATTTAATTATTATTTGTTATTTATATTAATTTATTATTTATTATTTATTATTTATTATTTATTATTTATTATTCCTTATTCCTTATTTATTATTTATTATTTATTATTTATTATTCCTTAATTATTATTTATTATTTATTATTTATTATTTATTATTTATTATTTATTTATTATTTATATTTAATTATTATTTGTTATTTATATTTATTTATTATTTATTATTTATTATTTATTATTTATTATTATTGAGCTTATATCTATTATTTATATATTATTTGTTTTTTGAATTAATATATATAAGTATATTAAATTTTTTTTATTAACCACATGGCGAGCTTGGTGGAGTGGTAATGTCTTTGGAAAATATGCAAGAGGTTAGGGGTTCAAATCTCACCAAAACACAGAATTTCTTTATATTGCATGGGATGTGCATGTGCATGTGCATGTGCCTGGGACATGTACGAAATAAAATAAATACGAAATAAAATAAATAAAATAAATAAAATAAATAAAATAAATAAATAAATAAAATAAATAAATAAAATAAATAAAAATAAATAAATAAATAAAATAAATAAATAAATAAATAAATAAATAAAATAAATAAAGTAAATAAAGTAAATAAATAAATTAAATTAATAAAACGGCTTTGAAAAACGTCGCGAATAGTTTCCCGACGCACGATTTCGTGGGGGTTTTTCAAAACCGTCGCCAATCAATTTAGCGGTGGTTTAAACCACCGCGAAACGAAAAAAAAACCGCAGCTAAATGCCTTTTTTGTTGTAGTGTATTTTCTTAAGGCTTTAATGATAATGAAATGTTTGTTAATTTTTCAGTGTGATATAAGCTGATTTATTATTTGAAAATTGTTAATACTTAAATTATGTATGATTTTATTTTAAAAATAAAATATAAATTTTTTCATTTTTTTTTCAAAAATAGGATGCCATTATTTAATTATACAAGTTGAAAAATGGTTAGGGTGAATTTTTAGGTTTTTTTGTGAAATAGTTGATTTCTTTTTAAATAGTTAAAAATACAGTTTTGACTTTTGGCGTGCTAATGACACCATTAATGATGTAATAAGATTATAATTAATCTAGTCAACTTGTGTTCAATTAAATAAGATGTTTGGTTTCCTAATTAGCTACTAAATTAGTCAAGACCATGGTTTTGCAAATACCACTAATGCGGTGTCCCTTGGAAATTATTTAAATAATATATCACTTTTTCCATAAATACCTACTCATTCCTTCATTAACTTCATTCCCATTTATTCATAAATGAATCTCTATCCTCTTTAACTCTCTAGTGGTCCTACCATGGTTTTCTAAAGCCCCCATGGTCCCAAAAATTATGTTCTATGAGTTACTTTACATGGTATGAAAATTCTCAATTTCATTATTTTTCGATTCATGTTCTCTTTTATGTGGTATAAAATTCAAGTTTACATACCATGATATTATTTTCTTATTATTCTATATTTATTCTGTATTATGATTCATTTATGGATCGGTGACCCTAGTTGCCTCTCTTTTTAATATTTTCTAAAACCATGTTGCATAGATACCAGACTGCTGAATTTTTGAAAGGGATTTCACAATTATTCTTTTATTTTGAGTTTCTTTATTTTGTTATTTATTACTCATCTCCACATACCCAAGTGGTATGAAAGATACAAAAATAATTTATATTCTGTATTTCCTCATGTTCATGGAAAATTCATCATCATTCTTCTTATTGTCTCTCACCTAATCAAGGAATAAAACCATTGTCTCTGATGTGTCGAATTACCGACATCGTGGACTGTCACGAACCAACCCGGGTCGACCCCGAACCGGTCACCAGAGTCGGTCCGCGGCATGGCCCGAGAGGCGTTCCCGATCCTCCCGGGCTGGCGACAAGCACCAGGGCATCACAGAGTACACGTGGGAACGATTTCGCCCAATAAAATTTACTAAGAAGCAGAAATAAAGAAACGACAATAAAATAAAGCAGCCAAAAAAAACATAACTAACCTGACCACGAACCCAACTCTTCGCGACCCCGAGAGACGATCGTCAAGCCACCACCAACTCTCGTCCACGGCGAGCAAGCTCGAGTCAAACCTGCGACAGAGACTAAAAACAAGAAAACACTATAGGCGTGAGTATTAAAACTCAGTAGGCTTGCCCGATAAATCTATTCCCAAAGCACTACCATTAAAAGAAGAATCTACCAACTTCAAGTTTGCACTACATTATAGAAAATATGGGTTTTTACACACACACGCTTTCCATCTTGAAAACAAGTAACAATCCATTGCCCTTTTTAATTTAGAACAAGTTTAATGTTGAAAGAAACAGGTGAATTGCATTTTAAAACATTTTGCGAACAATTAGAAAACCAAACTTTAGTTGTTAGTCAAAAATAAAATCACACATAACACACACTAAGGGAAATGGAAAAAAAATGGCACACTAAGGGCAATGGAAAAAAATGGCACACAAGGGTCGGCACCCAAACTCGACCTCTCAATCGTCTTCCATATACAAATAAACACTAAAAGAGACATGGGTCGAACCTAGGAGATCGTGAACAAACCAGAACGTACTATACATCTGACTCATCATGAAGGCATGCCCTAACTCGATGACGTCATAATGCCCTAACGCCCGGCATAGCCCTACATGGCCTAACCGAGGGGCCCAATCCCCATAGCAGCAATAACTCAGTATTCCCCTGTTATGGGGCCACTAGCCAGTGCGTGATCTAAACTAGTGCAACAATCCTTCTCAGATTATTCACTCAATATGCCAGGTTCCCATGTCAACACATATAATAAAAGAGGAGTGCATCCCTAATGTAAAACTAGTCAAGATGCACAAGCATCACATACTCTGCTCACCAAATCAACAAACACAAAAGATCACTCCAAAGAGACTTTTCAAAACATTAATTTCATTAAAAGTACCAAACGGGCCTCATGTACTTGATCAATACCAAATCAATTCCAAAAGAAGGATCAGACGTCGTCACATTTAAAACCAGAAAACACATTTAAAATCTCATTTAGGTAGACCAAATCACCATTTTAATTCTGAAGCGCAAACATAAGGGCCAAAGGGGAATTTTCAATATTGCGCAACAGCTAATCATAAAAAAAAGCTTTCGGTACGATGCAGAGAAAGAAGCAGTTCCAATTCCAGCAGTATAACTACTCTAGAAATAATAATATTTAAATACTACTTCCAATTTGATGAAAATTAAATAAATGACAAGAAATAAGTAAATTCTAAATTCAAAGGCAAGTGCAGTGGGAACCTACCTCAACTCGCAGCTCGAACGCGACAACGCGGAACGCCTTGCACAGGCGCACAAGCACACACAAACCGATGATCGCAGTAACGTGGGGTTACCCCGCCACACACTGCAACCACACAGATAAATAAAATACATGAACACGGTCATAAAACAAT